>OZ008371.1:7586114-7880593 GCA_963931995.1 Phaonia tiefii | reverse complement strand
AAATTCACATAAGAAGAGGAATATTCCAAGGAGACACATTTAGCCCCTTATGGTTTTGTTTGAGTCTTACTCCTCTTAGCAGGGCCTTAAATAATTCACCTAATGGATATCGTGTCAAATATCAGCAGCGGCAAACCATCATCACCCATCTCCTATACATGGATGACTTAAAATTGTTCGCCAGGTCAAGATATCATCTAGCAAACCTACTTAATACTGTCGAAAGATTCAGTACCGACATATGTATGCAGTTTGGATTCGATAAATGTAAATCTGCTGAAATGATACGAGGCCAAATGACACAGTCTGATGGGTTCTCACTAGATGACGGCGTGATACAAATGTTGGAGTCTGATCAAACATATAAATATCTGGGTGTAGAGGAAATGAGGGGCATACACCACACAACTATCAGGAATAAACTAAAGGAACGTTTCGAAATACGGATGGAAAAATTATGTAAAACAAAACTGAATGCGAAAAATTTGTTCCGAGCTTTAAACACCTTTGCTATTCCGATTCTAACGTATTCTTTTGGCTTGATCATGTGGTGCGACACGGAATTGGAATCTATACATAGAAAGATACGAACTACATTAACAAGACACGGAGAACATCATCCACAGGCTGCAGTTGAAAGGGTGATCTTACCCAGAACAATTGGCGGACAAGGACTGGTTAACGTACCTAATCAGCATTATAGCCAGATCCAGAAACTAAGAGATTTCTTTTATGCAACTGCATCGACAATTGATAAGTACTTCATCTTGGTGAACTTAGATCAGGGGCACACCCCATTGAAACTTGCATGTCCTGATTTAGTTCCTATGAGTCATATAAGTGGTGAAGCCACTATAATAGATCAATGGAAACATAAGGCCATTCATGGTAGATTCCCGCATCAACTATTAGCGGAAAATGTTGATAAATATGCATCCACTGTATGTTTCCGACATGGACAACTGTTTCCGGAAACAGAAGCATTTCTAATGGCAATACAAGATGGAATTATGCCTACTAGGAATTATCGCAGGATAATACTACATGAGGATATTGATGGGTCATGCCGACGCTGTGGCCAAGGAGCTGAAACCACGGAACACATAATCAATGGATGTCCCACAATGGCCGCGTCAGCATACCTCAAACGACACAACAACGTCGCGAAAATAATACATCAGGTATTAGCAGTGAGAAGCGGATTCGTGGAGAACAACTTACCATATTACCAGTACCAACCCGCTGAGGTAATGCTTAATGGAGACTATAAATTATATTGGGATCGCAGCATATCAACGGACCGCACAATCAACGCGAATAGGCCTGATATAATATGGATTGATAAAAGCAGAAGGCAAGGCTACATTATAGACATCGCTATACCGCTTACGGATAATGTCAACCGAACAATTGGTGAAAAGTTGTCAAAATATGCCGATCTGGCTTTTGAAATAAAACAAAGAGAGCATTTGAAGAAATTGGAAATCGCACCAATCGTGATTTCTAGTACAGGGGTTGTGCTGGAAATTGTGTCGCAGCATTTACGTGATTTGAAGTTGACTCGGAAAGTGCATAGTATGTGTAAGGCCGTTGTTCTGGACACTTGCAGAATAATGCGTAACTTTTTACATTGAGATTCTTGAATACAATCAAGTAGCTTATGGAAAGGGAAGGAAAGGAAAGGAAAAAAAAAAAAAAAAAAAAAAAAAAAAAAAAAAAAAAAAAACAATATATATATTTAGTGCTGAAGTGACTTGTGGCCGTGCCCACCGTCATGTTTAGCTATAAATGGACCCCAGCTCGCGCGGTATCTGGGGGGGACAGAGGCGTGGGATAATAATAATAATAATAATAATGATAATAATTATTATTATTCATCACTCACTCATCTCACTAGATGACGGCGTGATACAAATGTTGGAGTCTGATCAAACATATAAATATCTGGGTGTAGAGGAAATGAGGGGCATACACCACACAACTATCAGGAATAAACTAAAGGAACGTTTCGAAATACGGATGGAAAAATTATGTAAAACAAAACTGAATGCGAAAAATTTGTTCCGAGCTTTAAACACCTTTGCTATTCCGATTCTAACGTATTCTTTTGGCTTGATCATGTGGTGCGACACGGAATTGGAATCTATACATAGAAAGATACGAACTACATTAACAAGACACGGAGAACATCATCCACAGGCTGCAGTTGAAAGGGTGATCTTACCCAGAACAATTGGCGGACAAGGACTGGTTAACGTACCTAATCAGCATTATAGCCAGATCCAGAAACTAAGAGATTTCTTTTATGCAACTGCATCGACAATTGATAAGTACTTCATCTTGGTGAACTTAGATCAGGGGCACACCCCATTGAAACTTGCATGTCCTGATTTAGTTCCTATGAGTCATATAAGTGGTGAAGCCACTATAATAGATCAATGGAAACATAAGGCCATTCATGGTAGATTCCCGCATCAACTATTAGCGGAAAATGTTGATAAATATGCATCCACTGTATGTTTCCGACATGGACAACTGTTTCCGGAAACAGAAGCATTTCTAATGGCAATACAAGATGGAATTATGCCTACTAGGAATTATCGCAGGATAATACTACATGAGGATATTGATGGGTCATGCCGACGCTGTGGCCAAGGAGCTGAAACCACGGAACACATAATCAATGGATGTCCCACAATGGCCGCGTCAGCATACCTCAAACGACACAACAACGTCGCGAAAATAATACATCAGGTATTAGCAGTGAGAAGCGGATTCGTGGAGAACAACTTACCATATTACCAGTACCAACCCGCTGAGGTAATGCTTAATGGAGACTATAAATTATATTGGGATCGCAGCATATCAACGGACCGCACAATCAACGCGAATAGGCCTGATATAATATGGATTGATAAAAGCAGAAGGCAAGGCTACATTATAGACATCGCTATACCGCTTACGGATAATGTCAACCGAACAATTGGTGAAAAGTTGTCAAAATATGCCGATCTGGCTTTTGAAATAAAACAAAGAGAGCATTTGAAGAAATTGGAAATCGTACCAATCGTGATTTCTAGTACAGGGGTTGTGCTGGAAATTGTGTCGCAGCATTTACGTGATTTGAAGTTGACTCGGAAAGTGCATAGTATGTGTAAGGCCGTTGTTCTGGACACTTGCAGAATAATGCGTAACTTTTTACATTGAGATTCTTGAGAAAGAAAAAAAAAAAAAAAAAAAAATATATATTTAGTGCTGAAGTGACTTGTGGCCGTGCCCACCGTCATGTTTAGCTATAAATGGACCCCAGCTCGCGCGGTATCTGGGGGGGACAGAGGCGTGGGATAATAATAATAATAATAATAATAATAATAATAATAATAATAATAATAATAATAATAATAATAATAATAATAATAATAATAATAATAATAATAATAATAATAATAATAATAATAATAATAATAATAATAATAATAATAATAATAATAATAATAATAATAATAATAATAATAATAACCCCCTCGAAGGATTGCCACCTGGATACGGTGAGGGGGCCGAGTATGTGCAAAGATTCTATGGGTTATATCAGTATGGAACATCTATGCTGGTAATGCCCGAGATGAGCACAGAAACCAAGAGCAATCCAGAACATAGAAGGAAAACTATAAACCAACCTAATAATGGAGAGAATATTAAGAAATAGAACAATACGAATGTCGCCATCCGGAGGCGTCCGGGCGAACTCTGGAGCTACCGCCGGAGGGAGCAGCATACGAACCGGTAGTGGTGATGCAGTTGAGCAGACGCTGCACGCTGGGATAACCCGAACAAACCATAGTCTGCAATATCAAGATGACATACCGCCATCTGAACCACAACCCGCTCGGACTGTTTCGAGGAATTCACTTTCCCTGACCACAAGAGCAGGCCTACCTAGGCAGCGCATAAGATGGACAAACGAAATGAATAAGGATATTATGCGATGTCACTACAAAGCCACTAAGTGTGGCACTGATACACTAGGATATAGAATCAGACAATATTTGTACTTTAGTACACTTTACCCACATTTGGAAAGTCGTCTCAATGAACAAAACGTAGCCTCCAGGGTAAGAGCAATCTTAACGAATCATATGGTATCTCAGGTTGAGCTGACCGAAATTTCATTGGCAATACAGGACGAACTACGACCATCCCACCGAATAAGCTTGATAAGATCTTCTTTGAACAATGAAAATGTAATGCCGATGAGCCAAATGGAAACTGTGACGGCAGAGATTAACGATGACCATGTCACCGAATTTAGAGATTCTTTAGAACCACAGGATGGACTTCTTTTTCAATCAGTTCTTGACACATTCGAAGAAGCGATTTTGCAATATGGTGCCCTAGATCCGACATGCAGACCAAGAATTCCAAAGATTTACCTAAATGCCAAATCTAAGAAAACCTTGGAATATTTAAATACTATTGTGGGAAATCTTCTTGTGGAACAGCATACTATCGAATACGTTCATAGTGTAATATTTTGTGCAGCCATCACAGTTTGCAAAATCTGCGGCTTAAAGATCGGAATGGAAGCCAATGGCAGCCCAAAAAGAGATAATAAACCACCTTGGCAAAGGCGAATGGAGAGAAAGAAAAGCAGGTTACGAGCTGAAATTGGAAGGCTTACCCAGTACAAAGCGGGAATCCGATCTCGGTACCTACTTAAAAAGATCAGATCTATAATAGGATACGAAACCATGCAGACATTAACACCCAACATCCTTGATGACTTCATAGACCGTCGTACTCAAATGCTGCAAGCGGTTAGTAGCAGATTAAGGAGATATCTGACAAGTAAGAGGAGAAAGGCGGACAACAAACTATTTGCTTTCAATCAAAGAAAATTCAATAGGCAGCTTGAGGAAAGTAACTCCTCACAAAATTTGGATCCTCAAATTCCAACACAGCCGGAAATTGAGTTGTTCTGGGCAGGATTATGGGAATCCACTACGACACATAATGCTAACCCAATTTGGAACGATACATCGCCAATTCGTCCAATGCAACCTATAAGGATAACTCAAAATGATCTGAAGGCGGTTCTGCGTAAGGCGAAAAACTGGAAGGCACCCGGTGTGGATGGAGTTCAAAATTTTTGGTTTAAAAAACTACCTAGTACACATCCAAATTTAGCAGCTAGCTTTAATAAAATCTTAAATGGGGAAGAAAATATGCCAACATTCCTTACAATGGGAGAAAGCTTCCTTTTGTTTAAAAGCGGAGACTCTAGGAAACCCGAAAACTATCGCCCGATAACATGTCTACCGACACTTTACAAAGTGTTTACGGCAATTTTATCGGAGAAGATATACAATCATTGCGTTGAAAATGATTTATTACCCTTAGAACAAAGGGGGTGCTCCAAAAATTCACGAGGTTGCAAGGAGCTGATAACAATAGACGCTATTATAACTAGGAACTCAATCTGCCACAACAGAAACTTAAGCGTGGCCTACATCGATTATAGGAAAGCATTTGATAGCGTACCACACTCCTACCTCTTACAAACGCTTACGGACAATGGTGTTGATGAAAAGATAATAGCTTTCTTTGAGAGAATAATGCCATTATGGAGAACACATTTACATCTTGGGGAAATTTGTACTAGGGAAATTCACATAAGAAGAGGAATATTCCAAGGAGACACATTTAGCCCCTTATGGTTTTGTTTGAGTCTTACTCCTCTTAGCAGGGCCTTAAATAATTCACCTAATGGATATCGTGTCAAATATCAGCAGCGGCAAACCATCATCACCCATCTCCTATACATGGATGACTTAAAATTGTTCGCCAGGTCAAGATATCATCTAGCAAACCTACTTAATACTGTCGAAAGATTCAGTACCGACATATGTATGCAGTTTGGATTCGATAAATGTAAATCTGCTGAAATGATACGAGGCCAAATGACACAGTCTGATGGGTTCTCACTAGATGACGGCGTGATACAAATGTTGGAGTCTGATCAAACATATAAATATCTGGGTGTAGAGGAAATGAGGGGCATACACCACACAACTATCAGGAATAAACTAAAGGAACGTTTCGAAATACGGATGGAAAAATTATGTAAAACAAAACTGAATGCGAAAAATTTGTTCCGAGCTTTAAACACCTTTGCTATTCCGATTCTAACGTATTCTTTTGGCTTGATCATGTGGTGCGACACGGAATTGGAATCTATACATAGAAAGATACGAACTACATTAACAAGACACGGAGAACATCATCCACAGGCTGCAGTTGAAAGGGTGATCTTACCCAGAACAATTGGCGGACAAGGACTGGTTAACGTACCTAATCAGCATTATAGCCAGATCCAGAAACTAAGAGATTTCTTTTATGCAACTGCATCGACAATTGATAAGTACTTCATCTTGGTGAACTTAGATCAGGGGCACACCCCATTGAAACTTGCATGTCCTGATTTAGTTCCTATGAGTCATATAAGTGGTGAAGCCACTATAATAGATCAATGGAAACATAAGGCCATTCATGGTAGATTCCCGCATCAACTATTAGCGGAAAATGTTGATAAATATGCATCCACTGTATGTTTCCGACATGGACAACTGTTTCCGGAAACAGAAGCATTTCTAATGGCAATACAAGATGGAATTATGCCTACTAGGAATTATCGCAGGATAATACTACATGAGGATATTGATGGGTCATGCCGACGCTGTGGCCAAGGAGCTGAAACCACGGAACACATAATCAATGGATGTCCCACAATGGCCGCGTCAGCATACCTCAAACGACACAACAACGTCGCGAAAATAATACATCAGGTATTAGCAGTGAGAAGCGGATTCGTGGAGAACAACTTACCATATTACCAGTACCAACCCGCTGAGGTAATGCTTAATGGAGACTATAAATTATATTGGGATCGCAGCATATCAACGGACCGCACAATCAACGCGAATAGGCCTGATATAATATGGATTGATAAAAGCAGAAGGCAAGGCTACATTATAGACATCGCTATACCGCTTACGGATAATGTCAACCGAACAATTGGTGAAAAGTTGTCAAAATATGCCGATCTGGCTTTTGAAATAAAACAAAGAGAGCATTTGAAGAAATTGGAAATCGTACCAATCGTGATTTCTAGTACAGGGGTTGTGCTGGAAATTGTGTCGCAGCATTTACGTGATTTGAAGTTGACTCGGAAAGTGCATAGTATGTGTAAGGCCGTTGTTCTGGACACTTGCAGAATAATGCGTAACTTTTTACATTGAGATTCTTGAATACAATCAAGTAGCTTATGGAAAGGGAAGGAAAAGAAAAAAAAAAAAAAAAAGAAAAAATATATATATTTAGTGCTGAAGTGACTTGTGGCCGTGCCCACCGTCATGTGTAGCTATAAATGGACCCCAGCTCGCGCGGTATCTGGGGGGGACAGAGGCGTGGGATAATAATAATAATAATAATAATAATAATAATAATAATAATAATAATAATAATAATAATAATAATAATAATAATAATAATAATAATAATAATAATAATAATAATAATAATAATAATAATAATAATAATAATAATAATAATAATAATAATAATAATAATAATAATAATAATAATAATAATAATAATAATAATAATAATAATAATAATAATAATAATAATAATAATAATAATAATAATAATAATAATAATAATAATAATAATAATAATAATAATAATAATAATAATAATAATAATAATAATAATAATAATAATAATAATAATAATAATAATAATAATAATAATAATAATAATAATAATAATAATAATAATAATAATAATAATAATAATAATAATAATAATAATAATAATAATAATAATAATAATAATAATAATAATAATAATAATAATAATAATAATAATAATAATAATCATAATAATAATAATAATAATAATAATAATAATAATAATAATAATAATAATAATAATAATAATAATAATAATAATAATAATAATAATAATAATAAAGCGGAGACTCTAGGAAACCCGAAAACTATCGCCCGATAACATGTCTACCGACACTTTACAAAGTGCTTACGGCAATTTTATCGGAGAAGATATACAATCATTGCGTTGAAAATGATTTATTACCCTTAGAACAAAGGGGGTGCTCCAAAAATTCACGAGGTTGCAAGGAGCTGATAACAATAGACGCTATTATAACTAGGAACTCAATCTGCCACAACAGAAACTTAAGCGTGGCCTACATCGATTATAGGAAAGCATTTGATAGCGTACCACACTCCTACCTCTTACAAACGCTTACGGACAATGGTGTTGATGAAAAGATAATAGCTTTCTTTGAGAGAATAATGCCATTATGGAGAACACATTTACATCTTGGGGAAATTTGTACTAGGGAAATTCACATAAGAAGAGGAATATTCCAAGGAGACACATTTAGCCCCTTATGGTTTTGTTTGAGTCTTACTCCTCTTAGCAGGGCCTTAAATAATTCACCTAATGGATATCGTGTCAAATATCAGCAGCGGCAAACCATCATCACCCATCTCCTATACATGGATGACTTAAAATTGTTCGCCAGGTCAAGATATCATCTAGCAAACCTACTTAATACTGTCGAAAGATTCAGTACCGACATAGGTATGCAGTTTGGATTCGATAAATGTAAATCTGCTGAAATGATACGAGGCCAAATGACACAGTCTGATGGGTTCTCACTAGATGACGGCGTGATACAAATGTTGGAGTCTGATCAAACATATAAATATCTGGGTGTAGAGGAAATGAGGGGCATACACCACACAACTATCAGGAATAAACTAAAGGAACGTTTCGAAATACGGATGGAAAAATTATGTAAAACAAAACTGAATGCGAAAAATTTGTTCCGAGCTTTAAACACCTTTGCTATTCCGATTCTAACGTATTCTTTTGGCTTGATCATGTGGTGCGACACGGAATTGGAATCTATACATAGAAAGATACGAACTACATTAACAAGACACGGAGAACATCATCCACAGGCTGCAGTTGAAAGGGTGATCTTACCCAGAACAATTGGCGGACAAGGACTGGTTAACGTACCTAATCAGCATTATAGCCAGATCCAGAAACTAAGAGATTTCTTTTATGCAACTGCATCGACAATTGATAAGTACTTCATCTTGGTGAACTTAGATCAGGGGCACACCCCATTGAAACTTGCATGTCCTGATTTAGTTCCTATGAGTCATATAAGTGGTGAAGCCACTATAATAGATCAATGGAAACATAAGGCCATTCATGGTAGATTCCCGCATCAACTATTAGCGGAAAATGTTGATAAATATGCATCCACTGTATGTTTCCGACATGGACAACTGTTTCCGGAAACAGAAGCATTTCTAATGGCAATACAAGATGGAATTATGCCTACTAGGAATTATCGCAGGATAATACTACATGAGGATATTGATGGGTCATGCCGACGCTGTGGCCAAGGAGCTGAAACCACGGAACACATAATCAATGGATGTCCCACAATGGCCGCGTCAGCATACCTCAAACGACACAACAACGTCGCGAAAATAATACATCAGGTATTAGCAGTGAGAAGCGGATTCGTGGAGAACAACTTACCATATTACCAGTACCAACCCGCTGAGGTAATGCTTAATGGAGACTATAAATTATATTGGGATCGCAGCATATCAACGGACCGCACAATCAACGCGAATAGGCCTGATATAATATGGATTGATAAAAGCAGAAGGCAAGGCTACATTATAGACATCGCTATACCGCTTACGGATAATGTCAACCGAACAATTGGTGAAAAGTTGTCAAAATATGCCGATCTGGCTTTTGAAATAAAGCAAAGAGAGCATTTGAAGAAATTGGAAATCGCACCAATCGTGATTTCTAGTACAGGGGTTGTGCTGGAAATTGTGTCGCAGCATTTACGTGATTTGAAGTTGACTCGGAAAGTGCATAGTATGTGTAAGGCCGTTGTTCTGGACACTTGCAGAATAATGCGTAACTTTTTACATTGAGATTCTTGAATACAATCAAGTAGCTTACGGAAAAAAAAGAAAAAAAAAAAAAAAAAAAAAAAAAAAATATATATATATATTTAGTGCTGAAGTGACTTGTGGCCGTGCCCACCGTCATGTTTAGCTATAAATGGACCCCAGCTCGCGCGGTATCTGGGGGGGACAGAGGCGTGGGATAATGATAATAATAATAATAATAATAATAATTTAATATAAATCAACAGAAACCAAATAAATTGCGGAAACTATCCAAAATAATGAGTGTCTAGTTCAACGAAAGAAAAAAAAAACTAAAAAGGATCGTAAAGATTGTAAATAGTTTAAGAAATTCCCTAAAATTAGTGAATTGCAATTAACTCGAAAACGTGCTGTAAATTGAAAGAAAAGAAATGCAACGGAATCCTTCCTAGACATCGAAATTGGTTTAAGGAGTAACAGTGCCTCAACAGGATTGCTCAACCACCTTATTGTTCAATTCAAGAAGAGGAGCAAATAAATTTTCTTTACCTAAAACAATATTTAAAACACACCAACAAATGATTGACTGAAGCATACAACAAAACATTGCGTATAATAAAAAACATAATTACTTAACTAAAAGTGAAACAAAACAATGAAAAATATAAAAAAGCCGATAGAAAAATTCCAAAATAATAAACCGAAAGAAAATCATGTTTATTGAGAGCGGCAAAATAAATATATTACAGAAAACAAAACATTAATTATAACAAACCAAAAGGATCTAAGCCAACACCATCATCGACTCTTCATCATAATTATTATATCGCCTTCATCATTATTTCATCGTCTTCATCATCATTATTTCATTACTTTCATCATCATTACTTCATCCTCAGTTCGTCATCATCATCATCAGCAGCAACACTGGCAGCGACAACAGCAGCAACATTTTGGTTCATTGTAGTAGTAAGTAGATGTGTAAGTGTATATAGTTTTATATATAAATAATAAAAGTTTTTGAATTTTAGTATGAAACTCTAAAGTTTTCTTTTTCATGAGAGGGAAGGGTAAAGGATTTGTTAGGTATGGATAGGTAGTGATTTCTCTAATGGGGCAACATGTAAAAAAGACTACCGGGTACCCATTGTTGCCAAAGGCGTAGTTCTATTGAACTATGGGTGGGAAAAAGTGCACCCTGGGATGACAATACCAGCCTGTCATCCCAAGTCCGAACGGTTCCAGCGGCACATTTACTTTTAATATGTTCCTTTTTGCTCCTAAGCTCGTTAATACGGTGGTTATCTTTTACAGGCATTTTATCTTTATGCTTACGCTGCGAAGACCTGGGTTAAGAACCACACCACATTGGCAGAGCTAGCCTTTTAATATTTATATGCCTTAAGCCCATTTTTTCGTATTTGCACATCTCTTAATAAAAATCTGAATAGCCCGCGCGTAACAAGTGCGGATATAGTCTTAACCCTGCTGTTAGATTAGGACCATTTGGTCCAAATTTTTTCTGTTTTCCCTTGTAACTTTGGAACGGTGATATATACTGACTAAATTTTTCTGCTAATGGGGTCTTTTAATAAAACAATGTTATGTGCGAAAATTAAATTTTCTAACTTTATTCAGGACTGAGAAAAATACAAAATGACGAATCTTAGGTTAGAGGACCATTTGGTCAATAGTACATTTTTTCATTACCAAGCGAATGTAAATTCATGTCAAATATTTAGAAGATGTTTTTGATATGTCAAATACTTGCTTTAGAAATTATTGAACCAAAATAGTTACAAAGGATAAGATAAAATTATTATTTTGGATGAAAATTCCAGTATGGACCAAATGGTCCCTCAATCTAAGATTCGTAAGTTTTTTCATTACCAAGCGAATGTAAATTCATGTCAAATATTTAGAAGATGTTTTTGATATGTTAGCGGATGTTTTTGATATGTCAAATACTTGCTTTAGAAATTTTTGAACCAAAATAGTTACAAAGAATAAGATAAAATTATTATTTTGGATGAAAATTGCAGTATGGACCAAATGGTCCCTCAATCTAAGATTCGTAAGTTTTTTCTAATCTAACAGCAGGGTTAAACCCCTTCGTTCTCAACCCACAAATGATCGCATCCATTTCGTATCGTAATCGGTATTTTGGAAGGCAACTTCTTAAAAAAACATAGATATCTTTTTTTTGTGTCTGACAATGAACAGGATGTGACGCTGGTGGGGAGACCAACAAATGTTGCGGTTTCTTCGGATCAACCTACATCATAGCAATGTGGCATCTACTACTTGAAGCCTACGCCTAGCAAACGCCAAGGTGGATGTGGTCCTAATCCAAGAACCCTGGGTTGCTAACGGCGGGTTTGTGGGTTGAGGACGAAGTGATACAGGATAATGGCAACACCCGGCTAAGGCAATCTCAGAGCTTGTATTGTGGCCAGAAATATGTTCCTGTTAACGCCATATAGCGACAGAGACAACGTTGCGGTTAGCCTGGAACAAAACGGATCCAATATTTCGTTGCTCCCATGAAAAGGGACCACGAACATCTGTCCCGAGGGCACATACCAGTTGCCATCAGTACATTAATATGTCTCATAGAGGAGGCAAAAAGGGTAGGTATCCCAACACCAGGCAAGAGTTAATAGATGTCACCTTTGCAACAGAGGTTCTATGTGAGATGATCAGGGAATGATAATTAATTTGATAAATATATTAAATTCCAGTTGAACTGGAACGTGACCCAGCCAGAAACAGTTCGTCGTAATGTAAGGAAGACTGACTGGCCCCTCTATGAAAATACCTGTAAAAGTGGTTTGGGATTTGAAACATCTGTGGAGATAAGTTGTGTAGATTACAGAGATAACGTAACGGATGCTCTCAGCAAGTCGATACAAATCCCTTGTCCAAGAACAAAACCAGGGGGCGGAAAAGAAGTCTGCATAAGAAAGTCATGCCGACGACAATTTAACAGAGCCAAGTCTTCGAGAGAAAAGCAAGACGGATAATTACAAAGTTGTAAGTCAATAGAACATACATACATCCGATAGATACATCTGTAAATCAATAGAAGATACATCTTATGCGTCGAGGCTACAGGGTCAGGCAGTACGACGATATTCTATCAGAAGAGCTCTTCTGTATAGTGGTGATTAACTTAATCTACTTATGAACATCAATTTCCCTGGCAACTCGCTGAGCAAGGAGGTCACTGAAGGTGAACATTCTCCTCATAGATCAGAAGTTGCTATTGAACTTGTTATGAACCATAATCATGCCATTGTTCATCTTGAAGAATTTGGAACGGACGAGTATTGACGTAAGATCGCTATCTTCGTACTGCAAACGAACCCTACAGAACCAGCACTGCACGAATCGTTGGTTGCTAAGGAGTTTACGTTAGTAGCCTTTCTTGACATTGAGGTTGCGTTCAATAATATCACTCCTAATGCGATGTATTTTCGCTATTGGATTCACACCTCATGGAGAGGTATTGTCTACACTTCTATGAAATCTTGCGTTGAATGGAATACGACATGGCAATAACTATAAGGAGCAAGTATCGCAGTACTTTAAGGGACATTCGCTCGGCTAAAACCGAGATGGTTCTTTTTACCCGATGGTATGAAATTCTTTACGGAGTATGCCAAATACCTGGGAGCTATTTTAGACAACAATTTTAGTTTCAGACCTAACATAGTGGAAAGAGCGAAATCGCCGACCGTATCCCTATACATCTGCAAGAGGGCTATAGGTTATAAAGGGGGGTTTGTACGAGAATTGTCCACTGGATATATACAGTTGTGGTGAGATGCTTTATGGGGTTATCGTATGTTGGTGGGTGCTTGAGAAACGCACTACTGACTAGGGTTCAGAGAATGGCGATGATATACATCACGGGTGCTCTGCGCGTTATTTCCACTGATGCACTGTGTGTAATGTTATATTTGTTGCCGGTGGCATTATAGGCAGGCAGATTGCTTCCACGTCTGTCAACAGGTTAAGGCAACTTTCACAATGGGGCATGAGGGATAATAGCCTAGCAGTCACTGTGGTCAATGTCTTCTCGGACATTCAAGCGGTCCCTGTAATTAGTATTCCTGAATTCAACATCTGCCCAGGACTGCCGCATATCTCTTAACGAGATGGGTCAGCAGAACGAAATTCACTTTAAGTGGGTGTCAGGGCACAGGGACATTACGAGGAACTGCAGAATTGGAGCGCTTATATGTGATGATGCAGAAAAGTTTGCCGAGGGGCATAGTTTGTGTACACTCAAGACAAATCTGGCCCATACGATAGTAGATAGCAGGAGATCTATGAACCTTCCGTCGCTGGCCAGGCCCAAGGTATTAATGCTGGTTTCAGTTTTGACAGGGCACTCACTGTCTGATTGGTATACATGCGGCGAGACTAAAGGTCAGGACAAATGACAACTGTACAAGCTGTAACGATTAGGAAGTATCCACTGAACATTGTTATATTAGTTCTTCGTTTTCTTTGAATGTCTGATCTATTGAACAAGGAAATTTTCTCGTAGGCTGATCTGTCATCAATATTGAATTTAAATTTTATTTGTTAGAAGAACCAGATCGTACCACATCAACAGCAGCAACTTTCAAACCATCCAAGCGACCTCGATATCCGCTATCAGAAATGTCTATATACTAGCGGTTTAAGTGGTAAAAATTTGATCGAAATAATCCAGACATGTTCCACAAATCGGGAGAAAAGAAATGCACACATTACAAAAAAATGCAATTTATTCGCAGATCAATTTGTGATTGAACCCAAATAAAAACAGTTTTTTGGATTTTCTCACACAATAAATTAAGTAATAAGAATATTTTCTGATCCTTATATATTGAATTACTTTTGTTTTTAGATTTTTTTTTGTTAACCTTTGTAATACACATACATTTTTGCTTTAAAAGGAGAATAAATAAAACATCGCTTATGTTTAACATGGGACTTGGAATTGACCCTGGATGTGTGTGATTTCTCGCATTCTTGGTTTTTACATACATTTTTGACCCCTGCCCCTGACCATGGAATTAAACAAAAAATATTTCGCAGTTCCCCCTCTATTTTGGTTTTTTTGATTTTTTTAAAGATTGGGTTCCATTTGCAATGAAATGACAAGCAACAAGAAACGAAGTAGTATCTCTATTATTCGAATCCCGGGACATCTTGCTTCGAGATTTCTTACGAAATTTTCGTTGCCATAAGAAGTACGTGTATAAAAAATTACGAAAATTTCTTGATTGATACTCAGCTCTTTCCGAAAATTTCGTAAGCAAGATCAATAACAAGGCTGTTGTTACGTTAAAGCTATTTCGTACGAATACAATTGTTGGATAATTGTATGGGACCGGAACTTTGACATTTCGATAATTTTAACAAAAGTTAAAAATAAAATGGAGTGCGGAAAGGAATTATTAATGAAATATTTGCAGTGTAAATCAGCGATAGATGGTAACTCTCCGCAACAAAGTTTTCCGTTTAGAGATAAATGACAAAAATTCTTACGAAAATTTCACAAGAACTGGATACTAGGAAAATTCAAGAAATACAGGGATCTCGACTCAAGAAGTCCGGGATTCGAATAATGCTTTACCACTTCGTTTGGTTTGTTGCTTATCATTTCATTGAAATGCAACACTAATCGTATATTTTTTTGGAAAAAAAAATCAAAAAAGTAAAAATAAACAAAATAGAGGTGGAACTACGAAATATTTTTTAAGTGTATTATATTTTTTCTCATTAGCGAATAATTTATAACCGGTTTTAAACTAATGTGGACCTTAAAGTGTTAACAAATGGATGGAGCTATGAAATTTTTGTTTTGGTATCATATTTTGCCTTATAAGCGTTTAACAAAGTTCAAACGATTCTAAACGAAATTGGAGCTGAAGAAGTTTAAAATTTAATTTAATATTCCTTAGTTTACAGCATTGTCAGAAAAGATATTCTCAAATTGCGATTCTTAACGAAATTGGACCTGAAGAAGTTTAAAATTGGATTTAATATTCCTTAGTTGACAGCATTGCCAGAAAAGATATTCTCAAATAGTAAAATGATTTAGAAGGCGTATAATTTGTGAAAGGGTTTTGGAAATAAATATGTGAAAACGATAATCTTATAGCTGTGGAGCGAACAAAGCAGTACTAAGTATAACAACTTAATTTTAGTACGATGAATTTTCTGATATAATTACAAGAAAATATATTAATTTGCAATGGTATTTGTGAAATTTAGCAGACATATACGAGTACAAGCATAGAATCCTACAGAAATTGGTCTCTTAAGTATTGAAACTTATTTGGCAAATAGTTACAAGTAACCCGTCCAGCGCAAATCACATTTCCCTTTCTTACCAATAACCTCTGCAGTTAGTTCTTCAATATCCTGGGGAAAAAAGTAATGTTGTTGTTTTCTCTTTGTTTTCTCATTTTAAAATGATTTTTAATTAAATTTTTTATAAATTTTTTAAATTTCAAAGAAAAAATACTAAAGCATGTATATAATTTAAATATGATTAATTTTTTCTTGTTTTCAGAGATTGTTAATATGCAATTAGGATCAAAAAATTAGCTCGATTTCTAAGAAGACATGCACAGTTAAATACTACAAGGGGATTTCATTTTCATTACAATTTTCATATTTTGGGATGTTAGCATTTTTTTGTTGGTTTGGTTTTGTTGTAAAGATTGTTTTTTTTTTTTGATAATAGTATATAGAAGATTTAATTAATACATAATATTATAATACTCATTAAGTAAGTAAATAATGTTTAAGCAATTAGGGAATTTTTAAAATAAATTAAGGGCGTACGGGGATTTATCACTTACAGCTACGCAAAGGGAAAGTTAAGGAGAATCTTAAGGTTGGGGAAGGTTTTCAGGATTTCAGGGGAATCTTTAACATAATACACCAGTACTGTTCGGTATAACCGTCTATTTCTCTCAATTTAGGTTTTTTAAATACATATGTACGTTTTCATTTAGCATTAACATTACGTTACGTTTACATTACATATAACTATATATTTTTTGTTTAATTTTATAACTTAATTAAATGTATATACTCTATTATTTTAAAGTTTTTAAGTACTGATTTTTTGTTTTTGTTGTACTCAGGACTACAATTATAAACAACCATTGAGGTAATATTTGTTAAGCTCTACGTTCCACAAAATAAATATGATTAAATGAAAATAATACAAATATATTTGAGATTTAACTTCTTTTGTTTTCTAAAGTATAAATCCTATATACGTAGTACTAAATTATATGTATTGCAACACGATTCGGGGGACATGACGTTCAGTTATGTAAACAATTTCAATGAGAAAATTGCACCCTATGTGCTCTAAAAAAAATTCTAAATAAAAGCCTCGTAACATTATTTTATGAACGTAAATTACATCAGATTCTAATTTATTTGACAAACACCCGTCAAAGTTCGTATAAAGAAAAGTGTGGTGAGTTTGATTTAAAGCACAGTGGGCGCAATATTTTTACTAATACCTTGAACTTAAACTAAACGTTGTTCCACCCCAATGACGCGAAGTTTTTGGGACATCGTTTTTTTATATTTAGAGGAGATTGAGATTGTGGTGTACATTTTCTGATATTTAGTTGAGATTTTGAATAAATATGCATTAGTAGTAGTTGTAGTAGTAGTAGGATTACGTACATTTCATATGTTACACACGACGACGTTCTTTGTATATACTTATATGTACGAGTAATTTGAATTGAAGGAAAATAATTAAAATCGTATATGGTTTGACAATAATTTTCAATAACATTCACATATATATTTTTCGTCATCATCGCTTTCGTCGTTAAAAAACAAACAGTTTGTAATATTTCCATAAATGTATGAAATTTAAATTTAAATTCAAATTTAAATTGTATAATACTGAAACTAAAACATACATAAAAATTAATTTCAATGTGAATATTGAAATTGGAATACTGCTGGTATGTGATGGTGGTGTTGCTCTTAATATTGAATGTAACCGAAAATAATAATCAAAAAAGTAGAAAAGATACACGAGTGCGACGCGTATCTCCTTTGGCTCTTCGAGCCATACCATAATGTCACATGCTGCCCTCGGTACTGTTACTGGTACCCTTTGAATCCATAGCACCAGCACTGCAATCGTCACCATTCAATGAAGAAGTTAGTCCACCCGTAATAGTATTAAAGTCCAAGTTGTACTAAAATCGGTAAGAAATAAGAGAACATGTTAATTAATTAATTCTGAAAATTTAGCCACTAAAGTGGTTTCATAGTTCTTGTTTAAGATCGAGGATTTGCCTTTATTTAGAACTGTTTGTCCCAAATTTTAAAGTCGGAGTCAATAAATTCTTTACTATAGTGGTAACTTAAATATTTAAGGGTTATCCACACCGAGACTATAGAGTAATGCCATATAGCCGCCATTCTCCTCATCTGACATTTCCTTTCACACTATTCGTGGTGCGGTCGGTGCGATGGAGAGTTATTTGACATAAATTGACTTACAACAGGTGGAACTACAACAATTTTTGACTTACATTTTTCATGTCGTTTTGGAATTTTTTGTTATATTTTATTGTTAGTATGTATTTGTGTTGTGTTGTAACGAAATGCCGTTGCTGATTTATTGTTGGTTGATTTGAGCCATTGCCTCTATCTGGTATTATTAAAACAATACTTTCCAACATCCAACCGCTCATCTGCAACACACCAAATGTCATAAATTTAATGAGAGAGTTGGCTACTCTATACGTCATTACTCTATGACCGAGGCTTGTGCCTTGGTGTTGAGACGTAGAAAACAGAGCTACCCAGAAGCATACACACCAAACCATATAAAATTTTTTATAAACAATATCAAATAATTTTATTTATTTAAGTCTCAAATTAAATTAAACACATAATAAGAAAAAACAGCTAATTTTTGTATTCGACAAGCGAATTTTAGAAGCTCTGGTTTAATATTTCTATAAGAACATGTACCTATACTCATTCCTTTGATGCCAAAGTCAAGCATTAACCCGCCTCGGTGTGCCCTTTGTTGTTCAAAAACAAAAAGATTATCAAGATAATCTTACAATCTTTTGTAAAAAATTAATCGAATTTAGATATAAAGATACATATCGTCACCTAAAATGCAAAAGGGCGTAACTACACTTTTTATTTTTTTTTACAGGAGATGGTATAAACGTTATAAATATTTCTTAAAAACTACTTTTTCCCATTAATTTGAAACAAATGTCTTTGTTTTCTAAGCTTGAATCTAAAATTTGGAAATTAAGTTTTAAGTAGTTTTTAATTTATAACGTTTATTTTTTCTCCTGTAAAAAACTGAAAAGTGTAGTCACGGCTTTTTGCATTTTAGGTGACGATATACACCCTTATTACGGTTGTCGTCGTCGACACAAAACGACGTCGTCTTGTGACGACAGTTAAAAATCGGTGTTTGTGTAGTTGTTATCGATCACGAACGACGACTGTATTTGGTAATTAGAATTGACGTCGACATTGAATTGACACGACTCTATTTCCGTCGAAATAGTTTTTGATAACGACTTGAATTGAATAATTAAAGAAATTTCCAATTTTATTTTTGAATTATGTATTAACAAATTATAATTTTTAGTTCGCAACTTTTAATGGCGGACGGAAACCCACAAGAAGGGTATGCAGGAGTGTTCCAGAGCAGTATCAGTATCAGTATATCGAATATAAGTACAATTGTCTGTCTGATGGTAAATGCAGTGAACGAACAAAGGGCTCGTTTTAATGCTGATTTATTTGCCTTATGTTTAATAATTTTAACTTATACAAATAATTAATGAAAAATAATAACCACCAACGTCCATATTGTGGTAATTGTTTTCTGAACTGTTAACATGGCCACTGCCATGAATCAAATTTAGCTGCTGGATTTGGGTTCCTTCAGGGATCACTTACAACTACAGGCTTCGGTGTCTGCAGTGGCAAGTGTCCACCAGTAGATGAATTGCCTTGGCACTGGTTGTTTTCTTGTTGTGACAAATACTGCAATTGATGTCTTTTCATTTTAGTCTGACATTCTGCAAACAAGCGGCCAGTAACGAAACGTACAGTTGGCCCTTGGTGAATTTGATGAGATCATTTCTTGCTCCATTTCGTCCTTCTCTCCAATACATGCAGCTCTATCAGGCCAGTAAAGGCTGCATGTACCTCCATGGAGAGCTCGTCTCAATTCACCGTTTCCATTCACCTATCATGATGATATAGGCCGTCTACATCCAATAACTTTCAAATCGGAGTCTATACGGTTACGAAAATTAAACACTCTACGAGCATAAATAACTTGGTATTAGTGGTATTCATAAAACTTGCACAGTAAACATCAATATAAAACAAAAATGTTCTTATACAAATCGACTTGAACCAATGTCCGACGAGTCGTTTTTGATGTTTGCTCAGCAAAATTGGCTCGAAACTTTACTACATTTCTTCAAGTCGTTTTGTATGAGAAAAATGTTTGTTTTGACGTTTGTTATGCAAGTTTTGTTTGTCTATGTAACCGCCATATTACTTTAAACAATCTTGTTGCGATGTGAGGACTTAAGCGTGGGCCAAGAGTGGCTGTGTGAATTAAGGGTTATCCCAACATTGGCAATGCTGTCCTTATGGGCATCTTGTAAACTATGCAAGTACCCAAAACCTGCTTGGGATATATTTCTCATCTTTCCTGAAAAGGCGGATGGACCAAAACTACTGGTCAACAGCGAATGGTGCAGTCAAGTGATAAACAAAAATGTAAATCCACGCAGGGGTGGGCTTTAAAGTAGGAATGAAGAGGCATAAAGTATAGAAAAAACACAATATCTCTATTAGCTTGTAAGGAACACGGTTTACGGCAGATTTCCTTGAAGGTTATAAGGCTGACATTACTGCTATCCAGGAAGTGTTATGGGCAGGACATGGCTGTATAAGCAACAACTGACATCTAGAACAGCTTCTTTTGAAAAAAGAATCAATTTGGTATAGGATTTGTAGTTCCGCATAAAAGCGAAATACTTTATCATTTCGTTAATGTATGTACGTGCCTTGATAGAAGATAAAGAAGAAAATACCCATGATCCCTGCCCTGGCCATGATTTAAGATTGTTCCAAGTGATTTTAATGCAAAAGTCGTCAGAAAAGTCTGTGAATCAACCATGGGTAAATTCAGTTTACACGCCAGCACTTCCGGTAACGGAATGAGACTGATAGATTTCGCCGCGGCAAAAAATATGGTTGTCATAGTACGAAGTTCCAACATAAAGATATCCAAAAGTCTACTTGGTATTTCCTGATCGTAAAAGGCAAAACTAGAATGATCACCTGGTAATTGATGGAAGGCACTCTACCAGTGTAATAAGCATATGTGTAATTCAAGGCGGTAATATCGATTCGGACCAGTATCTGATTGCAGCAAAGGATTGAAAAAGGTTAAGCAGAGCGAAAGCTCTACGAAATCATGCACATTGAATGTTAGACATTCAAAAGATGTAATTGCCGGAGTTAGCCACGGACTATGCCGATAAGCTCACTCAATTACTAGCGCAGAACGCCATTCCACCCACTGATTCTGAAGCGCAGCGGAAATGCATTTCCCACTCTATGAAATCTGTTGCTGAGACCGTGGCTGGTTATGAAAAGCCGCTTAAAGACGAACCATGGTTTGATGAAGGGTGTCGCACGACAAGTGAAGGAAAGAACACTGCACGCATTAAAATGCTCCAGTCAGCTGCAACGCGAGCTGAACGGACCGGTATAAGGAGAAAAGAAAACCCGTTTGTTTAAGCGAAAAAGTGGAGAAAGCGCAATATTGAGAAAATTGAGACATACAGAAAGAAGATCGGAGCCCGAAAATTCTACCGCAATGTGAAACGTCGAAACAACGGACTCGGATCAGGGTCCATCTTTTCGAAAGATAAGGACGGTAATCTAGAAGACGATGAAGCCGACTGCCCCTTCAAATATCAATTTACTGGCTTAAAAACAACATAGCCGTAGGGTGCTGATAGACTACGGACTGACCTGTTCAATGCTGGCGTCGATGAGCTGGCAAGGTGCATGCAGTAGTTGATATACAAAATTTGGTTAGACGAATGCATTCCCGGCGATTGGAGTCGTAGCGAACTGTGACCTGTAACTAAAAATCATGCCGAACTATCTTGAAATAAACCTTTTATCCATTGCTTACACGGTTCTTTCGAGCGTAATGTGCGAAAGTCTAAATTCATTTGTTGCAGGCCTGATTGGACCTTATCAGTGTGGCTTTAGTTCCGGAACGAGCGACCATATATTCACACTACGACAAACCCTGAAGACAACTCACGAAAAATAAATCGACACCTACCACATTTCTGGACTATAAGGCTGGGATCGATAGCCCGATACGGGCCAACGGTGTCTGAGGTTGCTATTCCCGCTAAGCTGATACGACTTTGCAGAATGCCACTGACGGACACGAAATACTCAGGACACGAAAGTTCTTACAGAGCCATTTAATTCGAGGCGAGGCTTCAGGCAGGGTGACACCCCATCGTCTGATCTCTTCAATACTTTAATTGAGCTCATAAGGAAAGCTGCAATTACAATGAATAAGACTATCAGCAGCAAAGACCACATGCCGTTCCCATATACTGATGGTGAAGACATCATGGGCCGTAACTTGGGAGTTAGTTACTGCAGTATTTTCGAGAATTGAGACGGAATCGAAAAAGTAGGTTTTCAACAAGCAGGGCCTTCCCTCGTTTGGAGAAAAGGGGTAATGGCGTTGAAATTATGGAACTTTCAGTGTGTGTTGGTACTTACGATCGATACTAATTCGCATATGTAAATTGTATATTTAAGTTTGTATATACACGATTGATGATTTACCGATGGTATCAATTCAGGCACAGTAGTTAGGCATCTGAAGATGAACTTGTTACGGAGTTTGAAACTAGTAATTTTTCATTTGGTAAAATGTACTTGACCTTGTAAGCTTGTAGTATGAACTTCTCATACATTAACTAAAAGGGGTAACGTTGACAATCAGTATAACTGCGTGGTAGAGGTCGAGTTTATTTACCTCGGTCCTGCCGTGTACAAAAACAATATCGTTTGTTTAGAAATCAAACTGAGAATTATTCTTGCAAACTGGTGCTATTTCGGACTAACCAATCGCTTCAGAGATAAAGCCCTTTCTCGAGTAACGAAGATCCAGCTATATTATGCTATACTGTGTTTTATCGCACGCTGACGAAACAGCCGTGGGACTTTTTGAAAAATTCCGAAAAATATGTGGTCCTACAATAGACAATGGCGAGTATGACGTATGCACCACGAACGGTATGAACTGTATTCCGACATCTACATAGTTCAGAGAATCAAAATAACGCGATTACGCTAGCTAGGGCATGTCAGTGGAATGGATCAAAACGAACCAGCGCGAAAGGTATTCGAAGAGGTACTCGAAAGACATTGAAGAATAGGGCGATTCAGACGTCGCTGGAAAGCTCAGGTTGAAGAATATCTACAAGATTTTGGGGTTGGCAATTGGAATAAACAATAACATACAAATGTGTAAGTACAATTTTCTTGTTGCAGATCAAAACTCAGTATAAATTTAGAAAAATAACACTCATGTGCCAGATTTTTTTAAAGTATTAAATTCGAATCTAGATTGAATCTCCTTCATGTCTGCAGAGACTCCAATCATCGGAAATATCTTGCTGAAGAAGTATACTTTATAAATCCTTGCGAATCCTTGGTGGAATCACTGGGATGAAATATCTGTTATCTTTGTTATGTGAGGCCACTTACCAATCCCGTTTGCAAATGACCACTAAAGGAGAAGAATAACTTCCCCTCTACATGTATAGTTACATTTATTTTTACAGGTTAAATATCAATTTATGGATACATGATTTTGTACTTTATACAATTACATACATATATAATTTATTATTTCGTTTAAATTGTGACTTCATTCGATAAGTTGTAATCCAAAATATGTAACAGGTTTATACTTGTTTTTTGTTTAAGAAATCAGTCTTATTTGCAAATACTACAATCGAATAGACGAACCCAAATCCATTTTCATTATCAAATTATCTACCAGCGAAAACAAGAGCAGTACCACGCGAGTCAGCTGATTCGTTTAAGCTTATAGGCTTTAAGTTTTCTTCTCCAGTGCATGGCGTATCATAACGAAAGGGGTATAGACGCCTAAAGAAAACAGAATTTTGCGTCAGAAAGAATGTCAAGTAAGTAGAATGTCAAGTAAGTAAGTAGTTAGATATTTAAACAGCGTATAATCTAGTGGAAGCATTTGTAAATCTACGAATTTTAATGAGAGCAGTTATATATTTATATTTAAATACAACGAATACATAAAAGACGAAAAAATAATCGATTCAAATATTGCTAAAATATCAGCTGGCTCGCGTTCTTTTATATGAAATGTATTGTGAGTAAAAGTGATGTAGACCAGGAATTTAACTATGCTATTTTATGTCCACAAATGTTCTACGGCATTTACATAGACGGTTATTAGAGCATTGCGTGAATAGCAAATGCCAATCTGCATAGGGAATTGATACCTTTAATCCGGATATTACGACAATCTCGTAATATGTAAACACCGTATTATGAAATAAGAAACAATCCCCTATGGCGTTGGTCACATTTCAGTCGAATCTCTTGTTTCGAGATTATGTTTAGTAAATTGCTGCTGTTTTGCTTGAAATCTCGAAATGAAAGAACTCGTCTGCAATTTGAACATTGTATGTAACGAATCTTAAATCTGTTGGTTTAGCGCTACCTTACAAGTCAACTATTCAGACTCAAACCTCGTTTTAAGTGAATTCAATTTTATGCGGTTTTAATTTTTTTTTGTGCGTTCTTACATCTTTGTTTATTTTAACTGTTGGCAACATTGATATCAGTCTACATAGTTACATCGCCGCCGTTAAAAAAAAACAACTATCAGCTTAGAACTCTATGTGTGTTTTTGTAGATTTTGGTTACAATTTAGGGGATATCCATTTTAGTAATTTTTTATCAACAGGTGAAATATTCAAAATTCTTTAATTTTGTGTTTTATTCACCGAGTAATACTATAAGAGTGTGCACTAGTTGCTTTTTGTACTAACGAGTTCCGAGACCTGAGGAAACCATATAGAGAATGAGAGCAATCTTTAATTGTAACAATTTCCGTGTTAATTGGGATCTACACAAATAACTTTACTATAACACTTCATTACATTTTGATTTTTTTCACCGAATATCCCTTTTTTTAATCGATTTAATTGGCAAAATTGGCTCTCAGTTGATGTGTTTTGTACTTTTGGCTTGACACTTGGCAGCAGAAGTTTGAAAATCACACCACGCAACCCAGTCGCTATCAACGAGTCTTCTTTGATAACACATTCTCTATTTGTTCTCCAAGTACTAACTTGATCAGCTATCTCATCGATACCCCTTGGATGTAACTCAAGCTTTGCTATTTGCCATCCAGTGAACAGGCAAACGCTTTAAAACTTTCCCTTTCAGCTCACGTGGTTTCAACAATTTATTTTCAAATTCAAATTTTTTTAATTTTCAAATTTTTTTCCTAATGCGTTGCAGCATAGGAAAAACGTTAATCTTTTCTTACAAACTTTGAAGCCACTAGGTCTTGATGATTTACAAGAACTACTTGTCGAAGTGTCACTTTTCGATGATGATATCATCCGTTTAGCTAGAGATAATGCCGAAGACAGTCAGTCATTCCGAAAGAGATTGCGATTAAATTGTTGAAACTTTTACTTCGAGAGTTTTTACCACAGTTAATGCTTTACAAAATGAAATTTTCAATTTGAATCCAGATACGGCAAGAGCAATACAGCTTCAACATGGGCTAAATGATTTATTTTCAGGATATCAGGAGCTGTATAAACAACTACTTCCCACACATAATGAAAATAATTCTAGTGACGAAAACGATGATCTACCTATTGATTACAATAGAATTGTTTCCTCTAGTGATGAAAGTATTTGGCGATTCTGATATACAAAATATTAACTTTAACTTTCAATATTTTTCTTATTTATACTGAATTAATATTATATCCTTGTTTGTTTAATTTTTGATTTTTCCTTGTTTTGTTAAATTAAATATTTTTTTGTTTACTTTTTTTATTGCGATTTTGTTTGACTTTTAATGCTTCGATTTGAATTTATGCGATTTTTTAAATTCAGGATCGAATTTGATGTTTTTATATAGAGCTAGTGTATCGTTTTATACGGTTTTTTGCGGAACGGATTAATCGCGTAAAACGAGGTTTGCGTGTATAATCTTCAGAGCTTACAATTGCATTTATAAAGCAAGTTCATGATATCAACTTACCTTAGTAGCACACTCTAGGCACTTTGTCACAACGCTATTGATAACACACATGAGGTTTTTAGTTTCCCTGATGACATGATCCACTTTAACATAGGTGGCCGATGGGCCCACTGTATGATCTTTAACGGTAAATTGTAAAGTTTGTACAAATGTGGGTACACGATCGAGCACATTGAGTAGATCCTTTTTGTGAGGACTTGCAGGGACCTGAAATAAATTGAAAGGAATTAACTTTGTAATTACAAGAAAATTTAAAAATTAAGCTATAACTCGACTATTAACATGTGATTCATTTAGAGGATTTATTTTCACAGATTACGCGTGACTGGTGTCATATTGTCGTCTTATTTTTATTCAGTATTGTTCGACAATTCATCGTGGAAAAATTCACACCGCAACCATAGACTAATACGTATAGTAGACCTAAAAGTTCTCTCACCAAATTTATGACATTTGGTCTGGTGTGATATTTACGTTCGATGTGGAAATGAATTGCTTTACTAGTACCAGATAGAGGCAATGGTTCAAAACAACGAACAAAATAACAACAACGGTATTTCGTTTTCTCAGTCAGAAGTTATTGTAATTCCACCTGGTGTATGTCACTTTTCGTCAAACATCTCTCTATCACACCGACCGCATCAAGAAGAGTGTGAAAGGAAACGTCAGATGAGCCAAATATTCTCTCTAGTATGATTTACTCTATGACCGCAACCAACGTCTCCAAATTATTCGGCTGTAGAACGAAAATCAGCGTTCTGTGAAAAATGTGTTTCGAGCAGCATATGGCGGGAAATTGCTGACTAAATCCATACACATAAGTCATAACAGCCTAAGTTGATTCGAAAATTTTCAGGGAGACCAGCTTAAAGTTTAATATCTTTACTGGAAATCTGGAGTCGGAGTTTTTGTTATAACTTGGTAACAGATAACAAGAAAACGAATTCTTTTACTTCTTAACAACAAAAAAAAGAGCTGCTTATTTAGGCACGGTGACTTCTCAACATTTTTTTCCAATTTTGTCCTAACTCGAGTTAGGCTGTTATGGTTTGTTGCCACTGATATACGTAAATAAACAAAATTACCGAATTTGGGCTACTATGGTCGAACTACCAACTCGGAACTACCATGGTCGGTATTTCTTTCAACAAGAAGCCGGGCAGAACGGAAGTTTTGTTGCCCGAAGTTGAATCCCGCGATGCTGTCGTCATTTGGTTTCAGAAAGACTGTGCTACGGAGCACACAGTGCGCGAAACAATGACTTAATTGAGAAATCATTTTGGTGAGCAGCTAATTTCACGACCTAGATCGTGTGATATTACACCTCTGATTTTTTTCTTTGGGGGTCTTCGTCGATAAGCCGTAAGCGTACATCGCGAGATACCAGTGGCAATGTTGTAAAAGGGTGATCAAAATTGGACCTTCCGAATGGACAACCGGCAGTATAGTCGCGATAAACATTTAATTGCAACCAATATTAAAAATTAACTGTCACTGTTTTTCGTTCACTGTTCTTAACTCTTCTTCGGGTAATAGTAAAGATTCCGACATCCAATTCTATTTTAAGTGTGTTATTTAAAATTAAAAAAGGTCTAAATGAAGCACCCTTTTTTTAACAAACATATGCATCTCGATGCAATTAAGTAATTTACCACGAAAAGGTCTCTCAATGTATAGCCGTTCGGATTAGGGTTCTGATCAGTGCGTCTACTCTACTTTGTCCACTTACCATGTAGGAAAATTGTCGAAGAATCTTATATAGACGATTGGCCTCTTCAGCAAAATATTCAGCTTGTGTAAAGAGATCTTGGGTTGTTTTCAACGAACCATTACCCTTGGTAAATTGATACATAAGAAATGCCATGGCCGAGAGATTCTTGGCCCTCTTGATAATGTCATTGTCACACAATTCTTCATTCCAGCGAGGTTGCAAATCTCTCTTAACAGTTTCTGCCTCCAAATCTAACTCCTTGCCGGCTTCCAGGGGTAAATCCTTTTGAAAGTTAACACTTTTCACCGGTTTCACCTCTCCCGCGGGTGTCTATCACAAAAGAGATAAGAAAATACTCTGTTCGATCTTTCTTTTAACCAGTCACTCATTATTTCTACTTACACTTCCATAGTTCAGGTACTTTATATCGGGATCACTCATGGCTGTCGTCGATTCTAATATCTTTTTCGACACCACCGTTACCTCGGAGGCCAACCACGTCCACATTTCCACAAATGCATCAAAATTTTCACTAGCAACGTTACTCAAGGGGAATTTAGTTAGTATTTTGGCAGCTAATATCACCTGGGGTCCATAGATTCGGAGATTTATAGAGACATGACTGGCCTGTTCTTTCATGGCATCGTGTACGGCTATGTGTCGAAGAAGTTTACACACCTCCAGTATGTGATCACAATGTTCATGGAACTCGTTGACTTTCTGTGTAAAGTGGGGCAGATTTTGCTGCGATATTATCATATTCAAATTATTCACCAGCTCTGTCGACATCTTTAGGGCGTGAAACATATCATGTGACTGATCGACCGCCGAATTCATCAATTGCTCGGAGAGCGTCTTCACTGCAGCTAACACGGTGTCAATGTATTCATCTTGATAGGGGTCTTTAGCATACTGCTGTTCGCCTTGCTTTACGACATTCCTTAAGTACTTGTTTAGCTCTCGGGTACAGTGGTCACAGTATATCAGGATATTCTCACGCATCTCGTGACTGGTATAGGGGGAATCTGTAAAGTCGTGAATATTCTCCAGTATCCTGTCGAAGGATATCAGGAGCTTCTCGATGAGGTCGCCACAAACACAGGATGAGGAGGAGGATGATGTTTGACTGATTGTCTTGTATTTGGGACTTCCCGAAGTGTACTCGTCCAAGCCATAGCATTCGTTCAGCAAACGCTCGCCCTCGGGCAGACCCGTAGCGTCGTATAGTTTTTTATTTGTTTTATTGTCAATTGTCCATCGTTTGTCCATCGACTTCTTCCTGTAAGAGTTATGATTGATTTTGGCATTTAGATAGGGATCACTGTGTTTGTTTTTATTGTAGCGGCAGCACTGCATCAGGTAGGTGAAGTGCTGTATGGTGGCATGAATGGTGCCACGATCGTCGTTGTTGTAGTAGGAATAGTGCTGTTTCGCTGATTGCCATTCTGATTCGATAATGGTGTCTTTTATGATAAAGTGGATATGATCCATTCCCCGGCGAATTTGGCAAAATACGGTGTTGCGATTCTCTCGCGCTATTACACAATTATAGTGGACCATACACACCTTTGACGAGGTTATCAAAACCTTTACCGAATGTTCCAATACTTGGCGTGCAGATAATATTTCCGAACGTCTTCGTTCCTCTTTCTGGCAATTCGAATTGGTGCTGGTAAGACAAGTCATTTCTACCATTTCCGTGCCAAACGCTGAGAAGGCCTGTACAAATTTCGTAAAGTTCATAACACATTCAAGATTTTGCGGACATTTACTATCCTTGTATTTAAAACTGAAAAGTTGTTTCACAACAATAATATCGACGAGAAGTAGGACACGCGTTATCGACGTTAATAGAGAACGGGAAGCCAATATGATGGCAGTTTGATCCACGTAGGGTTTAGCTATGCCAGCGCTATCATGAATCAAATCGCCCGATATGCATAGTTGTTCAATTGATTTACCTGCAAAATAACAAAAAGAGGAAAATAGATTACATTTTATTTCAAAACTGACTGACTAATTTTGGGTTTATGCACCTGTAGCGATATACAAGTTGGAGAGATAACTAATAACTAAGTTCAACATGACCTGTGCCCCAACAAAAAATTTAAAAACACAAAGAATGCAAAAGTTTTAAGAATAATTCAGAATATGAATGTAGGCCACGATAGTAAAAGAACGTAGAATACAGGAAATTTTTCATATTTCTACTGTAGTCTCATATTTCATATTTCTACTGTAGTCACTTACGCCCGATTCCCATACTCTTCCCGTGATTGCAATATGCTGAAATTTGGCTCGTAGACTAGAAATTCTATATTCGTAATCTAAATTGTATTTTTGGGATAGACTAACGTGAGACAGGCTATCTTAATTAAACAAGTTCGAGTGGTAGTGAACAAGTTGAACTGAACTATAGTGACTAGAACCAAAAAAGTTAAATTATATTATAATTTTGTTAGCCCTGTACAACTGGATAAATAATTTTTTTTTATAAACATGTATTGTAGTGATGCCTATGTTCAACCTTATTACTTGTTCATTCATGCGTATCGACCTTATGTTTTAGACAATCAATAGGTACGTTAATTATAAATTAAAATAACTCATACGTCAATGTATTTTATGTGATAAAATCAATCATACGCTTTCATTTCATCATGATGCTAATGCATTCCAGACAAGAAATATAAATGATATGCATAAGTAGTAGCTATTGAATAAAATGTGCTCATGGAGATAGTGTATCAGACGTACTACAGGTGGCAAATATATGATTAAACTATATAAAAGTCGGATTCCTGTTGACTAATCTCGGCCAATTTCTTCTATGGCAATCAGGCAGATATGAAGTCTCTGGAATCAGTTTTTCTGAAGTCAACACCTGCCAGGAATGACGCATTTCCCTTAACGAGGTGGTTTAGCAGTATGAAATTCACCTTATATGATCGACAGGTGACAGAGGTTCTGGGAAACGGCAGAGTGTATTCACTGACATGACTAGGAACTACACTACTGGTTCTACACGAATTGTAACGTATTGGCATACCCCAAGTGACGTGGAGTGGGCACAGATTTTGCACGTATGAGACAAATCTGACTAATAAGTTAAGAGGAGATCTATGAACCTTCTGTCTGTATCTAGGTTAAAGTTCTCAATTCTTGTATCGGTATTGACGGGACACATTACGATTGGTATTGTGTAGGTCAGGGCAAATGACTTTCGTAGAAGCCGTGACGATGAGGAACACCACTTGCTCAGCACTAGCCACCAAACGGATGTCTACTATGGAATACAATTGAAACTAGGCGAATTGTTCCATTCAGGCGTTAACATAATTTTGATATTCTTGGAGCAAATTAAAAGGTTATATTGTGAAGCTAGTGCTTAATCTTTGCCCGTGGTAATAAAATGGCACTGCGAGTGAGTCGTACATCGACTGCCACCAGCATCAACACCTAATCTGGATCATAATATTTAGGAATGTCCACTGTTACAAACGGGTTCTGGACGCTTTTCATTCTTGATGCACAATGGATAAATAGAACAACCATTATTCAATTATTCCAAAATGCTTGATATGGAAAGCTTGAATCTCCGTCAATTCTGACAGTGTGGAATACAAATCAAAATTTTCGCTATTAAGAAATTTATGAAACTCAAATTCAACTATCTCAATCAGTTTTACGAGCTCGTCGAAACTCTGCGAAAAATCCTGACTACTCGTAACATTTTATTTTTTTTAACTATTTTATTTCAGAAGTTTTTCCATTTAAACCCCATCAGGAGATCAGATCTAGTTCTAAACAAACTTTCTTGTAACTTGACCCATATCAAATCACCACGTGACATCCAAGAAGTGTGTAAGTTTAAATGTAATTTGATGTAATTCGCTGGAGAGACTTTCTAATAGCAATGTTGGCTTTCAGGTTTCGACCGATTCTGACGTAGAAAAGTATCCCTTTCTACCGTCCGGGTCACATGTAGGGCTTGAGGTCACGTCTAAAGTTTCGATTATTACACTTACCCGTATCTCTAGCATCCTTACAACAATCGAACATATCACCTTTAATATCCTGAAAACCCTCGGATATTATTTCTCCAATTGTTACCAAACGATCCACAGCCATATTAACCGCCTGACCCACACGTTTGTAGGCCATCAATTTTTGTTCGCCACTCATTTCCAATTGCCGTTGGGCTGTTAGCTGGAATTATGAAGCACAACTGTGAAGATGATTGCCATGCAAAAGGAGATACAACTATACAATACTTACCGGCTCCATAGTATTTGTAGCAATCATAGCCACCGCTCTGCTCCGTCTTCCTGGTCAATTGCTTTATTGAGGTTTTTGGCTGGCACTTGTTCCTAATTCGAAATCATTTTCCGTCTTCCGTTTGCCGGAGGGGATGATATAAACAACACTTGAACACACCAATTGTCCGCACGTCCGTTGGTCTTACACTGCAGTAGCAACTGAAAAATTTCCATAGATTGTATGTCAAATGTATGTAGTACCTATGTGAAGAATATGCATGTGGAGGAGAAGCCAATCAGAACTTTAGGCTCAGTTAGTAGTTATCATCTTCAAGGTTAAAGACGTCCGTCCGTTTGGCCAGTCATCCATCCATACATAGTACTTGAATGGAAATGCAATTTACAAAGTTACTCTCGTATTCCCTTTTCAATGTTTAACCTTGTGGAGAAAATCACATTCACTAACACAAAAACATTCATACACTTATTCAAGTCACACACACACACAACACTTGTAAGAATATACTAAACAACAGCAACATGATGGAATTATCATTGCCAATGCTTAATATTCCATCAAAAGTGTATATTGAATTGATGGATTTATAATAATTGCACGAATGTTGTAAGGTGTCGCATTCTGACAAACCAAACACACAACCATCCCCCGCCCCTAACCGATACTGCCCTAACACTACATCCTCTTCTTTTCGCACATTTCCGTTTCCTCTTACTGCTGCCTACAATTTGAACACTTTGTTTTTGAGTACACAAGTTTGTCCAGTTAATTGGAGGAGACGACACTTAATATTTTCAAAAAACAAAGAAGAAAAAACTACAATGAAAACAATAGAAACCTCACTGTCTACATGTGTAGGTAGATCTTCGATAATTCCCTTTATGGTTTACACCATTAAATCCCGTTTACTGAAGATTCGTTTGAGGGATTCCACTGACCAATTTACCTTTCCTCGGGAGCACTACAAAGATTTCCACACAATTAACAAGTGAATTTTAAAACTAAGTAATTAATATTTCTTTGATGGAAAGCTTATAAACAATTTGATGGAATTTTCACAACTTAGATGTGTGTAGTAGATGGCTCCCAGGTAAGTGTTTATAGATTCTATGGACATGCGCAACAAGAGTTACAAGTAAAAGTTATCGATAAGTGGAGAATTTTCGTGTAGAATTCCGTAACAAATGCATAGTAGGTATTTAATTTCCATGCGAACAATTCATTTTAGTTATTAGAATATGAAACTTGTTACAATTGTGTGGCATTTAAAAGAGAATTTTTCAAATTTATTGAAGGACAATTTTCAATAGGAAACAAGAAAGTTTCCTTTACCGTAAAAATACATATATAAAAGAGATTTTTAGTATAAGACTATATTATCGCATTATGGGAATTACTACTGATTTTTCTTCATGGAATTTGTAATCCTTCTAATGCTCTAATCCCCGTCTGTGTAAACTCCGAATAATTGTCAAACTGATTCCATAGAAATTAAATAGGCTTGTGGTCGTAAAACCAAAATCAAGAAACTGGTGCAAACATTTATTCCAATTACAATTTTGAGTTTATTATTATAATTGCCAACTTCTGAATTTAATTTAATCGACTTTAGGCATAAAAAAATATTTCAGCATTTTTAAAATGGAATCAAAATATAATCGCGTTCATAACGTTTTCTCCGATGAAGCATTGAATTGGATTCTCAGAAAAGGCTGGTGCAATATTAGTTCAACATCTTAATTTAAATTTAACTTTGAGAAATCGTGGGAACATTTCCTTGTAAAAAATATGGAACGGTGTTGATGTCGTATTTTCACTACACGAACGAACAAATTGAATTCATTTTAAAATATTAAAAGCGTCAGAACCTACCACACTGAGACAAATCGTCGGTTGATTATTGTTTTGTCGTATACGCCATTTATGTTTTTTTCGAGTTGATACGTACCTATTGTGTCTACAGGTTTTTGTGCGTTCTCTTTCCGAATTTGTTGTCAGATTTTTGATATATTTATCTTATCATTACTGTGATGGTTACTCTAATTTGTTTGTATATCCCTAAAAATTGCTAGTTGGTAATAGTGGTATAGTTGTGAAAAATGGTATCTCCGTTTCAAACAATTGGCGTTTACGCCAAAACAATAATAAGTCGACGAAATAGTTATCCGACAAAATACAAAGTGGTTAACAATCCCAAAAGCAACACCGGTCAAGGGTTGCACTGCTATATTAATGGATCTAAAACGAACAAGATAACACCCAGGGGTGTTTAGTTTTCCTAAAATGTCCAACTCGGCAATGTTAAAATTCTAAACTCCGACTCCAACTCCGAAAAAAACAAATGTAAATGTTTTTTATTTAATGGTACCAATTATGAAGAAGCACGTGAAACATTATTCATTCTACTAAATTAATAAATATTTTTCCACAAACCAACGCTTCTAAAAAGCATTAAATGAAAACTAGCCCTTTCCCCGCAACAAAAATCTAAGCTCAAAAATGACGGTAAACTAACTGACAGCAGTACCGAATACTTTTTAATTAATTAAAACATATATTTTTTAGTTAATGTAGAGAAGTTCATACTACAAGCTTACGAGGCCAGGAACATTTTTCTAATTTCTAATAATAGATAATTCAGTTAAGCACACACTACACTCACTGGCACGACCAGTTGACGAGTTCATCATCAGATGCCTAACTAGTGTGCACTCTAATATTCATTATACATATGCGAATTCGTATCGATCGAAGATTGCTAAGTACCAACACACACAGAAAAGTCGATAATTCCAAACAAGAACAGAAATGTGTTTTCCTCCATGTTCTTCTTTTCCTCTTGCATTCTCACAGTGGTGAGTGGTTTGAGGTGAATTTTAATCTATATCACAATGTTTGAATTTTTCTGCGAGTATAGCTTTTTGATCACCGGGCTAGTGTCAGTTACGTTTTCGAACTTGAATTTTATGAAAATTAAAAAAATATAATTAGTAAAAATTCTGTAAATGTCTTCCGAGATATCTCTAGAACCAGAACAACGCAGTGGGATACTTATATTCAAGGTTAGAGTACATACCAGCTTTAATTAAAATTAATTTGCCCGAGCCGTAACGATCCGAAAACTAAAGTCAACATAGAAAAATCGTTTCAGTTTAAAGATCGCCATAACTAATTTATTAACCCCATCTCACATTGCAATTTCCTAGTTTTATTAGCCGCGTCAGAGTCGGGCTGGAAAACATCAACTCTTAACTCCGACCCCGGGTCAATTTTTTGAATCCAAAACTCCAAATCCGACTAGGACTCTTATTGATGATCTATTACTATAACCTTTGATATGCTATTAGTAGTGTCCGAAACCGAAAACCGGTTAACCGAATTTTTGTTAGCTATTAATCGTGTGCCGGTTTTTTAAAAATCCTAATTTTAGAAAGCCGGTAGTTTGACGTCGGTGTACCGGGTTTTACTTAATTTGTGTTAAATATTCTTAAGAAGTTTAATAGTAAATGATATAATATTTGAATTTTAATGACATTTTGGTAATCAAAAATCATATTTTCAAATATGATTTTATGCTTCAATAAGTTCTAAATGACATTTAAAATTTTTTTTATTCATATTTCAAAATGATATGATTTAAATAAAAATTTGAGCTTTTCACAATTTTTTTCCAATTTCAAAATGTAAATTATTTTATATTTGAATTGAATACAACTTTTAAACACGCATTCCAAATTGGAATATGCGTCCATGTGCTGCATTTCGATTTCAGTCGAATGTGAAACATTTTCCCATTTTTGGTATGCGTCATTCCAATACCCACATAATATTGAGAATACAATCCGACCTCCTGAAACCTTGTGAATCGAATTATAAATGGTGTACATCTCTTGTTATTAGCATATAGACATTAAAAAGGGTATACACATTTAAAATTTAATAAGTATTTTTTATTTATATTCGTAAAAACATTGCCCACATCGAATTTTGTTTAATAAAATAAACTGACATAAAACTTTTCCTTTTATTTATTCTCCTGTGTTTGGTAATGGCTACGGAAAGTTTGTATGGTCGAAAGAGAAGAGATGCCAGACTATTTAAAAACAGGTCCAGCTCTTAAAATTACATTAATTTTTTACAACCTTGATGATATCAGAAGTTGATTAATCTCGCAACAAAGAACATAAGTTGATATCACAAGTTGATTAATCTGTCAACACAGAAAATATTGATTAACAAGTTCAATACTGATTTGTAGTCTTCAATTAATAATTACTGCAAACATTAAGCCAGCGGGCATTTTTTTTTATTAAATTTGTTTAAATAAAAACCAAGCAAGTCTTTATGACGGTCTGCTGTAGAACATGAATTTTGTTGATATTTAATTGAACACAGTTCGTGACATACTGAACATAGCTATCAGCCGTTGAACTTCGAATGAGTAGTTTCGCACCGAAAGCATAACACCATTTTAAGAAAAAATGGGGATTTAAAAGAACACTCAGAACACAGCACATATGATTTAAGCTTTAATAAAGAATTTCAATAAGATCGGTTGTAATTTGCGAGAGCAATCACGTCGACCAACCAAACGACGGCCCAAGTTTTGTATGGGAGGTACTTGAATGGGCGTTTAAAAAGGAAACTTATTCAGTGAGTAACTGGGGTTTGTCCAAATTTAGCAAAATCCTAAATTTCATTACGATCAGAAGTGATTTAGAAGAGATATGGTATCGACCCGCCGGCAGGCCACCCATATTTTGCATGGGGTACCAGAAGGGGGATAGCAAATTCACACATTTTCTCTAGCTACTTAAGAGTAGAATACGTATGTACTTATCTTTATATAACGGGTTTTTCAATAAGAGCGCTACAAAATTTTTTCTTAAATAAAACAAAACCGGTTTTAGATACCAATGAAATTCTTTATTCCTGTGAAAGTACGTTCGATGCCATTATGTATGGAACTCGATTTCTTTTGCATGGCCACCACGGGCACGCTTGCAGAAGTCCAGACGCTGAACCCAATTTTCGACGGTTTTCAAGCATAAATCGGCCGATGCTGCTGCAATTTCACGTTCGATATACGTACGAAGTTCATCAATCGTCGCTGGCTTGTTGGCATAGACCATAGACTTGACGTAGCCCCACAGGAAATAATCTAACGGCGTTAAATCGCACGACCGAGGCGGCCAATCGACTGGGCCATTTCGTGAGATAACACGTTCACCAAACATGGTTTGCAATAAATTGATTGTGGCATTCGCTGTGTGGCTTGTGGCGCCGTCCTGTTGGAACCACATGTCCTCCAAGTCCATATTATCCAATTGGGGCAAAAAATATTCGGTTATCATTGAACGGTAGCGATTCGCATTCACAGTAATGTGCCGGTCTTGATCATCACGGAAGAAGTACGGCCCAATGACGCCGCCGGTCCATAAAGATTGCTGTCTGACCAGTAACGCATATTTTGCTTATTGACGAAGCCATTCAGCCAGAAATGAGCCTTATCGCTGAAGATGATTTTAAGTTGATTAAGATGATTAAAGTTGAGGCCACTGATTCCAAATTTCGGTAGTAAATTTTAATAATTTCGACTCGTTGTTGGCTCGTATATCTTTCCATGATGAAATGGCAAACCTTACGGAAGAGAAATGTCAAAAGAGCGGGAAAAAATATGGCGTCGTTTGCTGTCCCTATCGATTTACTTTTGTAGCGTCTCTGTTGAAAACCCCTTTATATAATTGTGTTTGTGACTGAACTCCTCCTAAACTTCTGGACCGATTTGAATAAATTTTTTTGTATGCGTTTGGGTGGCGCCCTGGGTGGTTTAGATTTACTATTCGGTCCAATTGGACAAAGGGGCGTGGTACCTCCCATACAAACCACAAATTAAAAATACATTATTTCTGCTCCTGCTAACGGTATTTGAACAAAATTTGCAGGACAAGGTCTGCCGGGCCAGCTAGTAACATATAAAACTAAATTACATATTTAATTGGTATAGGAGGGGCGTGGTCATAACAGTGATGGTATAACAAACATAAATAATATTTGCGCAACAAGCACTTTTCATCTCCAGTTGGTTACATTCAGCTTTCGCAGAGGTTTATCTACCTGATCCTTCTCGTGGTCGTCATATTCTTCTGCTGTCATTCTGCAGACACGACCTAGCCAACGCTATCGCCCTATAGTAATTAGCGTAGCTTCGTCGATATCGGTTTAAAAATTGTACATCCGGTGGGTTCACACTTGTCGATATTTTTGTGAAACGTTTTTTTCGGAGACTGCCAGTTTTGTTTAATCTAATTGCGAGACGACAAACGTTTCTGCGTTGTATGTCAAGATAGTTAGTATTCGAGTCTGACATAGCTGTATTTTTGTTTCTCTTCTCAAAAAAAGGTTTTGTCCTTAAAACGCTTGCTAAGCACCGAAATAAGAACTGTCCCCAAGCACAATCCGTTTGATTTCCAGGCTGTCGTTAATGTTTTTGTTTACGGCGGATGCAAGTTTAATAAATTCGTTTACTTCCTAAAAACTAAGTAAAAACGTTTGCCGAGTTTTACGTATTGTTCCGGTCGAGAGGAGTATCTATTCGTCAACACCATTAATTTTGTATTCTACCCATTCACTGTCAAACCCACAATCCTTGATTTTTTCTCGATTCTTGAAAATAGTGCAGTACAAATGAAATGAAAGATACATTGCCGTAACGTATGAGTTCATTGCAGCAACGATAAAGCCGTCGGATGTAGGAAACTTTTCATTGCAAGAACGACAAACCCATCGGATGAACGAATCTTTTCATTCTTTCACCTTTGCATTGCAGCAATGTAAACACACTAACGAAAGTGTTCCATTCCTGTGCCGAAGTGTTTTTCTTTCAGTGCAACGATTCGGAGAATTCTTGGACGATTATGAGCGACTGAAATATAACGGCAGGACATGGGACTGTCCTTGGAGGTGGAAAGTTTCTGATAGCCATTCACTTGGGAGTGGCCAGAAATGATTCCTTCATTGGGCAGTCCAAGCAGCTCACTACTTCCACGCAGTATGTCCTGGGCAATGGCTTATCGGAAACCTCCGTTAGCTAGCTAAAGTGAGAAGGCGAAACGAATGAGCAACCTGAGTGGTAATGCGATCACTGATACGTCTCAGGATTATTAGGTGACCCTGTCACTGAAGCTCTTCGAAGTAGTGGACATATTCTTCTGTCCTTTGAAGGCGGATGAGCCAACACCCCTGGCCAACGGCGGATCAAAATTGAAGAAACCAAAATCCAGTTTCGACACACTGCATTCTGGTCAGCGTCTGATCCATAATGGGCGGCTGAAACATAATCATCCTGGCAGTAGGTAAAATGCAAACCACGGTGGGCTGGGTTTGCCTCCCGCCACCGTTATATTGGTAATGAAAATACACAGAAAAGATAATGAACAAAGAAACCCCCCAACTGTTGACGACCCTCGCAAACGTCACGCTACGCCAAATCCTGGAAAAGACCCACGAAAAGCAAATCGATACATACCACCTTTTTGTCGATTACAAAGCTGCTTTCGATAGCTCCATACGGGAAAAACTGTACGAAGCTATGTCTGAACTTGGTATTCCGGCAAAACTGATCCGCCTCTGTAGAATGACGCTGACCAACACCAAATCAGCAGTGAAAGTGGGGAAAGACCTCACTGAACCATTCTGTACCTAGCGAGGACTTAGACAAGCGACAAACTTTCGTGCAATCTCTTCAACATCTTAATGGAGATAATAATGAGAAAGGCTGCAGTAAATACGAACAAGACCATTAACACGAAAAGCCATATGTTGCTGGCGTATGCTGACGACATAGACATCATTGGGCGAAATTTGCGAGAGGTTACTGCAGTATTTTCAAGAATCGAAAAGGAATCAGCGAAGGTGGGTCTTGCTGTTAATGAGGGCAAGACAAAATTGATGGTGTCAACGACTAGAGAAACCTCTCGACTTGGTCCGCACTTGAACGTTGACAACCGATTTAATTTTGAAGTGGTGATGAATTTGTCTACCTTGGATCCGCCGTGAACAAGGACAACAACGTCAGCCTGGAGATAGATAGGAGAATTGTGCTTGCAAATAGATGTTATTTTGGGCTCAGCAAGCAGTTTAGGAACAAAGCCCTCTCTCGACGGACAAAAGTCCAGCTATATCAGACTCTCATTTCACCTGACTTGACATATGGCTCTGAAACTTGGGTCATATCGCAAGCGGATGAAAAACACCTGGGAGTTTTCGAGAGAAAAATTCTCCGTAAAGTATATGGTCCTGTTAGGGAAAATATCTATTCTGACGTGGACATAGCTAGACGAATCAAAGTGTGCCAATTGCGTTGGCTAGTCCATGTTATCAGAATGGATGAAGATGAGCCAGCGCGAAAGATTTTTGATAACGTACCTGATGGAAGCAGAAAAAGAGGACGACCAAGACTCCGCTGGAAAGACCAGGCAGAAGAATCCCTCCGTATCCTTGGTGTTACCAACTGCCGAGAAAAGGCGAAGGATAGAGCCAGTCGGAAGAATATGTTGAAATTTGTTTAATTTGTTTGTTTAATTAATATGTGTAAGACGTCTGACCTCATCAGGTTGTAATATAGTCAATAAAAGTAAAAGTAAAGAAATATAACGGCCGTCATACCTGGGACTTTTAGATGCTACTTTGTGACTCTCCAATTGTTTACTAATTAAAACAATATATCTATCAAAAAGAAACTTGTGGGTTAGCAAACAAGGTCGTTTCGACACGAATGCTGAGTTTCACTACACTATATTGGACCCAATGGTCCAATAACACACGAAGGCCGGTAATTTATAGCCTTGTCTACTTATATGTTGGTATAGATTTTCTCGGCAAACAATATTAAAACCATAAATCATCTATAATTATGTTGCACAACTTTCTCACTCTATATGTTCGTCCGAACCCTTGTGCTTAACTTACAAACTTTACCTATCCAATGTAGGGGACCATCAGATGGCACATCCCAGATTCACCAATATATATTCATACAATTGTTGTCCCTACACATTTGCAACAATCTACTAAGTTCACTCTGGGGTTTTATGTTTGTTTAAATACAATTTTTTTCGAGGGGGAAGGACATCACGTTATGTCGTCCTGTGACATTCAGTGATTATCGACTTATAAATAATTCCATGGATTATGACCAAGAAAGAGGAGGGTTGACATTGTCTGCTGCAATGTGTGGCGGAAAAAGTGGCCAAAAAGCAATTTGTCACTCACTTCAAGTGGATGCATGAATTCAAGCATGCTTGGCACAATTACTGTAGGGCCACAAGGGAAAATTTTGTTATTTTCCACCCCTATTTTTTTGGGACCGCCTTTTGTGCGTGTGTGCGATTGTGATACAGATGGATATGATGATGATGCTACAGCTTCTGCTACTGCTGCGGCTGCTGCTTTTTCTGATGGTGATGGCTTTTCCATGTGGCTCGTTGGTCTCTCCTCGGTTGTTGTGTTGGTGGTGTTATAGATGAGATGTGTTGTTTTTGAAAGTCGATTGTTCAAAAATTCACACCGTAATATGTGTATTAATTGCATCCTTTTTTCATTTGGTGAAGTGCTGCAAATAATAATCAAGTTATTTTTCAAAATTAAACCCAATAATAACAATCACAAATAACGAATAGAAACGAATAAATTGAAACGAATTAAAGTCACGACACACGTTAAGTCAAATCGAATTTGAAATCCGCGTGATCATGGAGTACACGTCCTTAAAGAATTTTGTGATTACCGAAAATCTTAAAGATACGGCAAAGACTTTTTACAATACGAATGTTATCGGCCGCGAAATATTATCCAGTTACGATTTGGTTATGGATCATTTTAAAAATTGCCACAATCATGCCATAGCAGCGGCGGCCCCAGTGATATATGAAAATCAAGACGAATCGGATATTTACTACAACTATAATGCCTCCTCCGTCTCCAGCCTAGCGAACAATCAATTTTCAGGTAAATTAAAAAGATGCAGATCACAAAGAATGTCCTAAGGACAACTCACACGTTTCATTTCCCAAACAAACACTACGGGCACATTTTAAAGGTTGAAGCTAATTCTTGTAAACACTTCAATACGTAACATAATAAATAAGCTTGCCCAGAACCAAGTGATTTCTGTCGACTTATCCTTTGTAGTGGACTTAATCAACGTTAAACCACCCTCCTCTTACTCATTAATGTTTTCCTTAACAGAACTTGGGTGGAAAGTAAGTTGTGGTAGGGGTTGGGATTAGAGAATGCGTGGTGGGACTTCCAGGAAAGTGTCTTTACTTGTTTATAAGTTCTCAAAAATATTTTCCCCAAACACATGGGATTTCGAAAAGAAAACCAATTTTTTGTTAAAAATGTGAGATATCCATATGAAAAGTTTTCGTGATAAAATCAAAGCTACGAAAAATTTTTCTTTTTTGAATATTTGAGAGAACATAATAAAATACATTATTCAAGTGTCCGCAATTTGCCTCAAGCATGACACAATAGTACGCACAATACTCAAATGAATAGTATCCAGTGGGTGCTTTAGAGAATCAAAATATGAGCGATGAAAAGTACCACGACAAGGATGCACTCAAAACGCACCCCAACTTATAGTCTTAAGGATTCAGGTCTAGACTACCAGACGGTCAATCATCCGTCGAGATAAAGTTTAATAAATTAATTTTGAACAACATGTTAGTCATGTTTACCTCCTGTTGAAAGATCAATGGTTCGTTTTAAAGAATCCTAGAACGACTCTTCATATATTCTCCTCTTTCGCTAAAAATGGAGCTTGATGGCCTCTTTGTACTCTGTGAACAAGTTCTGATGGTTGTCGAGATGACCGAGCTTAGACTCTATCATTCTGTGTATTTAACGACTCCTCCACAGTAAATGTTTTCGCATTAGTTATGATGCAACAAATCTAATTGTGGGCGATAGCAACATGCACTTTGTCAAATTCAACGCAAATGTTTGCGAACAAAAAATCACAAAAACGAAATACATTGAGTTAATAACACAACCTGTACTAGTTCAGCCATAGTATCAGCAAACAGAATTCGTCGGTGGATTTTACTTGCGCACTACTTTAGATTTCTTACTTACGTTTCTGCTTCAATGCTACCGTAAGCAGATATTCGGAATGTCGTTTGTACTCCCAAAGTTCAAAGTAATTTTTATGGTGGTAAAAATCGAACGGATTTCTAATTTGATTCACCATGGATTTGTCAGCTCTGCAAACTCTCCACGATACACACCACGAGCAGTAGCATCTTCGGAAAAGTGTACCAGTTACCAAGCGACATTTTTCTAGGCTAACCACGACAATGCGACTTCAATATCTTCCCATTTCAGGATTATCAACAACTGATGCAAAAAAAAATTGCCCGTAAATCAAGTATTAATGTCACTTATAAAAATGATGTCAAGATAACGCGTGAATGTTTTGAAAGAACTAGGCAGAAACTTAAGTTTTATCATATTTTTCGGCCTGCAGTTCCACTAGCGTGATTTTTCCAATTTCAGTGTGTTAACCATGGACTCAAATTCCAAGGCAAAACGCGTGCCTGTCTATCAGACAGTGCCCAGTTATCACAGAAACTAGCGTGGAGATATCCTGTCAGGAGTGAGTATTAAGTTTCGGACGATTCAGGTCATAATTTGACCTGTCTGGTGATCTTCAGACCATCTATCATTTGCAGCGCTAAGAGATTCAGTTTTAAGCATAAAACACAAAGAGGCATACCCACAAAATGCAGATACGGTAAGGCTGACCCTGTGCCCTGGCAGTTCGGGGAATTTTTTAAAGTCGGGAATACAGATTGCAAAGATTTTCTGACTGTCAGAGTAAATATTGATACCACAGGAGGTTATGACGTTTCGCCCCAGTCCGGGTGCAACTTCTCCGATTGCTACAATAGTCTGGTAGGCTTTGTGCTAGGTATAGAACCACCTCTCTAGAGTGGACTTCAAACTGTGTCATCTAGTTTGGTGACATCAGTGTATAAGCCAAAGTACTCGTAACTTCAATTACTTGGTATGCGTCACTCCATTACTTCATGTCTGGGATACGAGTGTAGAAGTTAATTTTAAATGTAGAAGCGGGTATCATGTAGACCACTTCGTGACAATAAAAACTGGTGATCAATCGCCAAGAATGTCTTAGGCGGATTGCTGAGGATGCCACCATTTGCCTCCCAGCAAATGTAGTAATTGCAGGTGAAGGATAGTCCCCCAAGATCTCGGTAGGGGTTGTGCGCAGGGCATACATACCATTACCATTTTTTTTTTACCGTTGTCAACAAACTTAGTGAAATTTATTTTTCCATTACCGGCCAACAACGTAAAGCAACAACGGGTGGCCATTAGCTGTATATACATATGTATACGTTAAACTATTTTCGAGGATGGGCTCCTTTGCCCTCCGAAATTAGTCTACCGCCTACACACACAGAAAATATAACCGAATTAGCCGTAACAGAATTAAGAGGTTGTCACAACGACATTAGGTGGCATCAGATCCGAATCAGAGGTTGGCACAACCGCATTAGAGGTTGTCACAGCTTATTGGAGGTTGCTTCAACCGAATTTCAGTTGTGGGGACTAAATTCAGTCGTGACAATCTCAATTCGGTTGTGACAACTGCAATTCGGTGGTAATAGCTGAATTTACGGTTGCTACAACTTATTTTCAAACAATTAGTAGTGTGAGTGAATAGGTAATGATCCAATATGAGAAACATTCCAGTTCATGGTAAATAGTACGACGTCGGTTTTCTGTGAATTTAATCACAGCCCATACTCCGTGGCCCACTAGAGAGTCTCCTGATTAAAACTTAACCGCCTTACTCATAAAAAGTTGTGAGAGGTTTAAGAAACGTGTTTAGTATGATAAATCGTCTCTCAAACCTCTCCTAACTATTTATGAATAAGGCCTTTTATGTACTTATAAAATGGTATTTCAACTGGCAGGCCATCATATGCTGATGATACAACTCTGAAACCGGATCCCTCCAGCCCCTTAATCAAAACGACCTCCAGAGTTGAGGGGTTCCTCAATTCATATTTGTAGTTAAGGTCGTGTGACCCAGGGACTAGGTTATGCGTAATTAAGCCAATGATCAAATAAATGATCCTCTGGGCAACAGAGTGGCGATTTTATTGACCAATAAGACGTTGTTAAAAACATCATCTAGCTATATCAATAACTGCGGCAAGAGTGAACTGATTTATCTATCAATGTCACTAGCTCATGTAGTGTAGTGATTCACCATTGCTGTATGCATGCTGGCATGTGGACAGCTGAGAAGTGTCTTTGGTCGTGGGCAGATATGTGTCAATCAACCTTTACAATATCTTCAGAAGGAATAATGAGAGCTTTGTCGGTCTAAAGTGTTTTTGACTAACATGTGATGGTCAAGCAAGATCCATTGAGTTTGTCGATTACTGTTTAATAAAACAATACAATTCCTTTTATGTCAACTTAAAGGATTGCATATATCCACAACTTGAATGAAATGTAACTTGTAAATTAAGTTATAGAATGTCTAAAAAAGAAAAAGAATTGGTTCTATCACTTCCCCGATCCCGGGAAAATAAATTATATTTGGCCAGAAAACATTAAATCAAATTGCATTCCCTAATACTAGAGGTTGAGGTACATACATAATTGTAATCTAAACACAAGAGGAAACAGCAAATAAAACAATTTAATGAACAAAAGTATGGTGGTGGTGGTGGTGGTTGTTGTAGTGTTATGTTTATTATCACCATCAATTCGCAATGCCTATGCAATGAGACCAACAGGGTTTGAGGACCCTTGAGCAAATCCATACGAGTAAAATGTTGTTACTTGGGTGGGTGGTTACTCTCCGTCTCCAATTGAAGTGTTAAAATTGTGTGTGAAACTAAAACACCATTTTATGAGCGTGGAATTACAATTATATTGAATTAAATATGGTAAAGTATGGTGAATATTCATTCATGCACATTAGTATGTAGGTGGTAAACAGTGTCTGCGTTGTACCCATTTCAAAATAAAAGGATTTTCGAATACAGACATGTGTCTGTTACTGGCCGACACATTAGGCGCCGCCGTCTTTTTATTGAAAGAATGTTGTAATACATGGAATATTATGGTTCAATTGTTATTAAAATTTTATGACAGAATTATATATTCATGAATACTTAGTACAGGACGCATATGCAAATTTTTGGGCTTTATTTATTAATTGGATTTCATTCCACTTTTGTGATTTTGTATAATTCGTGATTTTGAAAATAACTTGTTAACGCTATTGAGGGCTGTTTAGAATACGTTTTAAGTTAAAACTAAACACTGTCACTACAAAGTGATAGTCAGAACACATAGTTTGACACAGCATTAATACAAACTCGTGTTATTGAAAAGTTACACCATTCTGTTGAGGACAAGACTGAATACATAGTACTATATGAGATGGACTTCTAGTGTATAAGCATTTAAAATCAAGACATTGCAGCGGATTCCACGTCGGTGTAAGAAAATAAAATATTTCACTCACCCGATGAAGCCCACTGTCTAAAAGAGCTAAGGTGATAAGGAGGTAGTGAGATTGTAAAGGGTAACTTGGTTATAACGGTTCTCAATAAACAGGAGTAAGGCGGCATTGTCTTCAATGTACAAAACAAATGGTTTCCTATTAAATCCTTTAAAGCTTTTTCATCGCTAAATACTACTCGATAGTGTCGCTGACACTAAGCGAGGTGACCCCCGGGAAAGAAATGCATGGTGGCATGGTGCATGGTTGGGATCGAAACCAAGAGCCGCACAAGAGCACAAAGACACTACCAATGCTCCATCGACGGCCACAATATACGTTCAGGTCAAATATGCTGATTCCAAAGCCAAATCTAAATTAACGGCGTTTGGCCGTCACTAAGCGAGGGGACCGGCATCGGAGAAATGTAAGGTGATTTAGATCACGATAGTGAGAAAATTGAGACATACAGAAGGATGAAAAAATCCCCAAAATTCTACCATAAAGTGAAGTGTGGAACCAACGGCCACGGATCAGGGCCCACCATCTGTAGAAATAAGGACTGTGCAAATCAGGTTCAGGGCTGATGTTACTGAAGCTCATCAAACAATCGGGCATAATCTTTTGTCCTTAGAAGACGGATGAGCCAAACGTACGGGTCAATGGCGCATAGAAACCAAAAGAAGAAATATATTTCCCTAATTTGTGTGCATGCACCGACAGAAGACAAAGATGATGATGCCAAAAACATATTCTATGAGCGCCTAGAAGAATCATATGATCCCTGCCCTGGCCATGACATTAAGATTGTACTAGGAGATGTTAATGCCAAAGTATTCAGGGAGTATGTGTTTCATCCAACTATTCGCAATTTCAGTCTACATGCTGCCAGTTCCGACAACTGTATGAGACTGATTGATTTTGCCGCGGCAAAAAAACATGGTCATTAGTGATACAAGATTCCAGCATAAAGACGTCCACAAGGCTACTTGGGTATCCCCTGATCAAAGAACGAAGAACCAACTTGATCACGTGGTAATTGATGGAAGGCATTCCTCCAGTGTAATGGACGTACGAGTGATCAGAGGAGCTAACATCGATTCAGCATAGGTTCGCACAAGATTGATTAGAGCAAAAATCGTACGAAACCAGATACAGAGAAAGCTGGATATCGGAAAGCTGCAATTACCAGAGGTAGCCACAGCCTACTCAAGGAATCTCTCGCAACTTTTGGCACAGAATCCACCCCCTCCCGATGACGACCCTGAAGAGCAATGGAAACCCATTTCCGACTATAAAAACTGCCGCAACAACCATACTTGGTTTCGAAAAACCGCTTCGCAATACACCATGGTACGATGAAGAGTGTCGCAGTGCAAATGATGAAAATAAAATATAGGGAGAAAAGAAAGGAGGTAAATCGTCTCTTCAGGCGTAAGAAACGGCAGTGAGGAAAGCGCGAGAGTGAGAAAATTGAGACATACAGATGGAAGAACGAAGCCCGAAAATTCTACCAAAAAGTCAAAAACGGAACTAATGGACATGGTTCAGGGCCACCCTTCTGTAAAGACAAGGACGGAAATCTCATCGCAGATGTGCAGAGAATGTTGGGAATATGGAGAGATCATTTATCGGCGCTACTGTTACCTGAGATATCCAATGACGATGGGACAATTGATCACAATATGGACGACGACGTCGATTGCACCCTCCTAACCAAGCCAAGGTTAAAACAGCTATTGCCCGGCTTAAGAACAACAAAGTCACAGGAATCGATGGATTACCTGCGGAGCTGTTTAAGGCTGGCGGCGATTAGCTGATAAAGTGCATGCTTCAGCTCATTAGCAAAATTTTGTTAGATGAATGCATGCCCGGCGATTGAAGTCTCAGTGTACTATGTCCCATATCTAAAAAACGTGACCCGAGGAAGCCTTTTATCCATAGCATGCAAGTATAATATGTAATATAATGTAATATAATCGCTGACATGATTGGACCATACCAGTGTGGCTTTAGGCCTGGAAAATCGACAACTGACCAGATTTTGAACCCACGAAAAACAAATCGACACCTATCATCTATTTGTCGATTATAAGGCGGCCTTCGATAGTCCGATACGGGAGAAACTCTACGAAACAATGTCTGAGTTTGGTATTCCTGCAAAACTCATACGCCTTTGCAGGATGACCTTGACGAACACCAAATCCGCAGTGAAAGTTGGTTAGGATCTTACCGAATCTTTCGAAACTAAGCGAGGCCTCAGGCAAGGCGACACCCTATCGTGCGATCTCCTTAAAATCTTAATGGAGATCATTATAAGAAAAGCTGCAATCAACATGAATAAAACTATCAGCAGCAAAAGTCACATGCTGCTCGCCTATGCTGATGATAAGATATCATTGGGCGCACAATTAAAGAAGTTACTGCGGTTTTTTCGAGAATTGAGAAGGAATCAGCAAAAGAGAGTCTGACGGTAAATGAGGACAAGACAAAATTAGTGGTTTTAACGAACAGGGCCTCCACGCGATTAGACCAAAGCGTGGACGTTGATAACCGTTATAATTTCGATGTAGTGGACGAATTTATATACCTCGGATCAGTCGTAAATAATAATAATAACGTCAGCCTGTGCTTGTGAATAGATGTTATTTAAGTAAGTAATTTAGTCAGAGATGTGAGCATGTTGGCGATGTGGAGAGATAATTTAACTTGTACCTGGAGAGCCCAATGCAGATGAGGGAGTTGAGAAAATAGAAGACGAGGATGTGGATTGCCCGATCCTAATCAAGACGAGGTTCGAACAGCATTTTTCCGACTTAAAGACAAAGCCGCAGGTGCTGATGGACTACCGGCTTAGCTTCAAGGCTGGCGACGATAAGCTGGCAAGGTACATGCACCACCTCATATGGAATATTTAGTTAGACGAATGCATGCCCGGGGATGAGAGGTACAAGGTTCTTTTGAGCGTAATGTATGAGACACTAAATCCATTTGTTACAGACCTGATTGGACTTTATCAATGTGACTTTACTTACTTACTTTACTTATCCGGGCTCGACAACCCCGGGGGGTCAGGGACCTTACAAAATGAAGATCTTCCGCCTTATCTCTCCAGTTGGAAATACCAAGTGTACGCAGGGATTCGTCAACCTGATCCCTCCAGGGGAGTCTTGGATTCCCTATTTTTCGCCTTCCTTCGAGTTCGGTTTCGAAACCCCTTCGTGCTGGTTCGTCTTCATCCATTCTACTGACATGGCCTAGCCAGCGCAATCGCGTTATTTTGATCCGCTTAACTATGTCAATGCTCATACACCTCATGGTTCATACGTAGCCGATACTCGCCGTTGGGCACTATAGGGCCATCAATTTTTCGGAGTATTTTTCTCTCAAAGACTCCTACAGATGTTTCGTCTGCTTGCGCTAGGACACAGGATTCTGCGCAATAAAGCAAGACAGGTTGGATGAGTGTCTGGTGCAGCTGGACTTTTGTTACTCGAGAGAGGACTTCATCTTTAAAGTGCTTGCTTAGCCCAAAATAACAGCTATTCCCAAGCACTATTCTCCGCTTGATCTCAAGGCTGACGCTGTTTTTGTTCACGGTAAACCGAGGTACATAAATTCGTCCACCACCTCGAAATTATAATGGTTATCAACGTTCACGCTTCAGTCTAATCGTGTGGAGGCCCTGCTCGTTGAAACCATTAATTCTGTTGTCCTCAATTACTGTCAAATCCACTTTTGCTGACTCCTTCTCAATTCTCGAAAACACCGCAGTATCTTCTCTAATTGTGTGCCCAATGATATCTTATCATCAGCATACGCGAGCAGCATGTGACTTTTGCTGCTGATGGGTTTATTCATGTTGACTGCAGTATTTCTCATAATGATTAAAGAGATCGCGCGATAGGGTGTCGCCTTATAATCGACAAATAGATGATAGGTGTCGATTTGTTCTTCGTGGGTCTTCTTCAGCATTTGGCGTAGCGTCAAAAACTGGTCAGTTGTCGATTTTCCAGGCCTAAATTGGTATTGGTATGGTCCAATCAGATCAGCAATAATTAGTTTTAGTCTTTTGCACATTATACTTGATAGAACCTTATATACTATGGATAAAAGGCTTACTCCACGGTAGTTAGAACAGAGACTCGGGTTACCTTTTTTAAATATGGAACATAGTACACTGGGACTCCAATCGCCGGGCATGCATTCATCTAACCAAATTGTGCTAATGAGCTGGTGCATGCACCTTATGAGCACGTCGGCTTAAACAGCTCCGTCGGTAATCCATCGGCTCCTGTAACTTTGTTGTTCTTAAGCCGGACAATAACTGTTCTGAATTCGTCATGGTTAGGAGAGGGGCAATCGACGTCGTCGTCCAAATTGTGATCGATTGTCTCATCGTCATTGGATATTTCAGGTACCAGTAGCGCGGAGAAATGATCTCTCCATATTCCCAACATGCTTTGCACATCTGCGATGAGATTTCGACCTTGTCTTTACAGAAGAGGAGCCCTGAACCATGCCCATTAGTCTCGTTTTTGACTTTACGGTAGAATTTCCGGGATTTGTTCTTCCTTCTGTATGCCTCAATTTTCTCACTCTTGTGCTTTCTCCACTGCCGTTTGTTACGCCTAAAGAGACGACTTACCTCCTTTCCTTTTTCCCTATACTGCTCAGTCGCAGCTCGCGTTGCAATTGACTGCAGCATTGCCATACGTGCAGCGTTCTTTTCATCATTTTCAATATGACACTCTTCATTGTACCATGGTTTGTTGCTAAGCTGTTTTTTAAAACCAAGTACGGTTGCCGCGAGGGGGAGGGTTCTGGGCCAAAAGTTGCGAGAGCTTCCTTGAGTAGGCTGTGGCTACCTCTGGTAATTGCAGCTTTCCGATGTCTAACTGTCCCTGCGTCTGGTTTTGTACGATTTTCGCTCTACTTAATCTTGTGCGAACCTTTGCTGCTACCAGGTAGTGATCAGAATCGATGTTAGCTCCTCTGATCACTCGTAACGTTCATTACACTGGATGAGTGCCTTCCATCAATTACCACGTGATCAATTTCGTTCTTTGACCAGGGGGTACCCAAGTAGCTTTGTGGATGTCTTTATGCTGGAACCTTGTACCACTAATGGCCATTTTTGCCGTGGCAAAGTCAATCAGTCTGGAACGTTACCATTGTCGGAACTATCAGCATGTAGACTAAAATTGCCAATAATTGGATGAAACACATTCTCCCTGCCTACTTTACCATTAAAATATCCTAGTACAAACTTAATGTCATGGTCAGGGCAGCAGTCATACGTTTCCTCTAGACGCTCATAGAATATGTTTTTGGCATCAACATCTTTCTCTTCTGTCGGGGCATGCACACAAATTAGGGAAATATAAAAATATTTCGCTTTTATGCGGATTGTGCTATACGTTCACTCACAGGATTGAACCTAGAGACTAGATGTCACAGTATTTTGCCAACTACAAATCCGCAACAAAATTCATGTTTTTTCTCATGGCAACTGTAGTATATGTCGCAGTTTTTTTTCATTGTGCAGCCATGTCCGTCCATCGCATTTCCTGGTTAGCGGTAATCTTAGCCTTATAACTTTCGAGAACATCCACCAGTTGGATACTTGCACCGGATCTATATAGAGTTCTTACATTCCAAGTGCATATCCGTCAACAAATACGGGTTGTTTATGTTTTCCTTTCCGTTTATGCATATTCACTGTCATTAAGAACGGTGGCGGGAGGCAAACCCAGTCCACCGGGTTTTTGAATTTTACCTACTGCCACGATATTTGATTGCAGCCACCCATTATGGATCAGACGCAGACCAGGATGCAATATGTCGCACCTGGATTTTCTTCTTTTGGTTTCTATCCGCCGTTGGCCCATATTTTTGGCTCATCCGCCTTCTAAGGACAAAAGAATATGCCTGATAGCTTGACGAGCTTCAGTGACATCAGTCACCTAATAAACCTGAGACATATCATTGATCGCATAACCAATCAGGCTGCTCATTTGTTTCGCCTTCTCACTCTAGCTAATTAACGGAGGTTTCCGATAAAGCCATTGCCCAGGACATACTGCGTAGAAGTAGTGAGGTGCTTGGACTGCCCAATGAAGGAATCATTTCTGGTCACTCCCAAGTGAATGGATAACAGAAACTTTCCACCTCCACGGACAGTCCCTCCCGAAAATTTCTTTTTAATTGTAATGCAAATTAAATTTCAATAATCAGTAGAATTTATATGTTTTGGGCTGAGCAAAAAAATAATATATGTATGTATATTTCGGTGTATGTATGTTTCGTCGGTGGTGCAATGGGTAGTGTGCGCGCCTCTTGTACTTGAGATCCTGGGTTCGATCCCTGCTCTGACCACCTTAAAATTTCTTTCGACGGCGGTCACCTCGCATAGTGACGGCGACACTATCCAGTATTTAGCCATGACAATGCTTATCAAAAATACCGTTCGGAACCGGTGTAAACGTGTAGGTCCCAATCAGTGAGTATAAAACTGGAAAGCGCACAGCTCACTGGTTGTGAGAAGCTCTCCCCGATTCCTTCTAGGGATGTAATGGGAAACCATTTATTTTTTATATTTGAGCTCACATCAAAAAGTCATGTTGATGGTACAAAATTATTTTTGTATTTATTTTTTTGGTAAAGTTATTTTGGTCGACCATCGACAGCCACTAGTGCTTTATCTAATCTTTGTTAAAAGCCTTTAGTAAATGAAATGGGAACCTTTATCTGCACTCTCCTAGTAAAATATAATGCTTTAATTACAATACTGTCTGTCCATTTAAGTTAGTACGTAAGTTGTAACTCATATTTATTAACTTCTTTCTTTCTATCTTTTTACAGACTTAAAGAACGACTCCGGATCATATCAAAGTGATCGACAGAAGCAACGAAGAATGCGTACAACATTTAGTTCGGCGCAGATAAAGGAATTGGAGAAAATATTCCAGGAAACGCACTACCCCGACATCTATACACGTGAAGAAATCGCAACGAAAATTGATTTAACAGAAGCCAGGGTGCAGGTAAGGGAATTTATAAAATAAATGATTGTAGAAAAAGTATTACACTCCTAATGAATACCCTAACTTTTATTGTTGACATCCAACAAATTCCTCCCATCAAATACAATTTTTATGTTTGATTCACAAGATTAAAAAAATAGTTTAAAAAAGTCATATTTTCCCACTAAGTTCCATGAAAGTACTGGGTAGAGCTTTACTCTTTCAATTATTTAGACTTACTGGTCTTTTTTGGTTTTGAGAAGCTTTTTTCCGGGCCAGGTACCCGACAGTGTAAGTAATGGAAGGCAGTCAGTATGGAAATTGAACTCCCACGTTCTTGTGTGTTAAGAGTTGCGAACGCAAACTATTGCACAAACGACGGCCAATAACTAATTAACCTTGCCAATATCTGATTAACTTCTTGAATCATTGAAAAAGATTTTATGACAAATTTTACGGTTCACAACAAGTATACGCCGTTTCAAAAAACAAATTTTTAATTTTGTCTAAATTTTTGGTTCCAAACTGACCTAAAAAAAGTTTCTTTTTATCAATACAAGAATGGGGGAAAAGTTTTATCTCTAATGACAACACACTATGTGCTTCCTTTGCAATTTCAGTAACACTCAATACAGATCTACCGCCCCTGATTCCTGCTTTCCTTTTCTGTTAAAGCGTTTGATATTTATTTTGAGCATAAGAGGTGGCATTCATTAGCATACTTGATTAATTTCAAATATTTGTACAATTGTATAGAAATTTTGAAATAAATGAATGTACCAACAAACTGGCAAACGCAGTATTATGATACTATGTGCCAAACATCAACCAACAGCAGGCGAGGGGAATTTACTCTTATGTACATTTATACAGCCAATTCTATTCGTTATGTGGATGAAACGAATTTTATGTTTTATTTTCAAAAGAGTAAATAGAAATTTTTAAATGAACTTTTGAAACTGAGAACGGTTTTATTTCGGCGGCGGAGATCTTGTTTTGTGACGGTAACACTACATCATTCAAAACCGTAAATCCTAAGCATTAGATCGCAATCAAAAAGCGCGTACTTTTTTTTTTAAATAACAAGTGACACTGTTAAAAATATAAATTTGGATCGGAAAAATTATCTAGATAAGAGGCGCCAAGCCATATACGAATTTAGTACAGACACATGAATTCGCTCAATAAATTAAACGTCATAGGTATGGTTGCAAGTGAATATTGGATGGTGGAAAGCATTGGTTCAATAATACCAGATAGAGGCAATAGTACACAACGTCCAACCAAGGACCAACAGCCGCATTTCGTGTTTTTGTGGCAAAATAGTTGTGTTAAATACAATACAAATGTATACCAACGATAAAAGTCAACAGAAAAGTGCAAGATACATTTAAATTTCACAATTCTATGCGAAAACGAAATGAAAAAGTTAAGACACCAGTTCTTGTAACTCCACCTGCTGTGAGTTAATTTTCTTAAAATTTCTCTCATTTGCACAAACCTACGACGAAGAGTGTGAAATGAAACGTCAGATGAGAGAATTAATGTGTCTATACTAAATTCGTCTATGCGCCAAGCTATAACTATTTACAATTTAGAACAGTTTTAGTTTTGTAAACTCGGTCAGACTAAACGATTTCGCACGCCAACACCATCACAATTTCAACGTAAATTCATTTTTTTTTTAAATTTTCGTTCTCATATGAAGTACGTGTATAAAAAAAGCGTAAATTTCATGATCCGAAGAGAAAATGTCGCAAGCAAAATCAATTACAGGGTTGTTATGCCAAAGTTATTTCGCAGGAAAACATTTGTTTGGGACCGGAATTTTGACATTTTAATTATTTTATCAAACACATTAAAAGTAAAATGGAGTCCGGAGAGGAATTATTTATGAAATGTTTACAATGTAAATATCAGAGATACGTGGAAACTCTCTGCATCAAAAATTTCCGTATGGATATAAATGACAAAGTTTCGCAAGAACTGAATACAGGGCATATAGACTTACGGCCTTATTCATAAAAAATCATTAAATTAGCTCTAAAGCATTCATCAGTTATTGAAAGCTTTAAGATTTGACGAAGGTTAGAGAACTCTTAACAGAGCAATTTTTCGATTATGAATACAATTTTTGGACTTTACCTTCTTAAACCTTTAACAAGCCTATGACAACCTTTTATGAATAAGGCCGTTAATATGTGTCATCAAGCGAAGTTCATATTATTAGTTTTATTTGACGAATTGCATATGAACACCGATCATCAGATAAATTGTTTGGTTTTCATAACTGTTTGATTACACTAGCCAACAGTCGTTTTGTTATTTGGTTCTAGCATAGTTTTTCTCATTGATTTTGACCTACTGAACACGAAAATGAGTTTTAAAAATTTTTCTGTTGATTGGTTTTCGAGATACAAATTTTTGAACTTTTTTTTTAAATTTTTGGAGGTACACTTACAATTTTGAGCATATCTTTCGTCTTCTTTGACGTATTTGATCCTACTACTACTCAAATTAAAGCAAATTGAGCCGTCTACAACTCATTCTCAGAAAATTTTCAAATCGGGTGAGTAGTTTTGATGTTGGCGGCTTAAAAAGGTTAAAAAACTGCGTTTTTTTAGTAAAAATGTGGCAGAAAAATTCATATAAAATATAAAACGCAATGCTAACAGCGATTTTGGTTTTTTTACGTATAGCTGGCATTTTTCCAAAGAAAATAAGCACTTACTTAACAAAATCTGACAACAAATGGCGGACTTATAATTTTTTTGGTAAAACACCGAAATTCCGCTATTTCACGATATTTTGATTTTCATTATTTGCACAGCTTACCTACCCAACGCAAACGAATAAATACATTTGAACTTAATTTAAAATAAACAAATTAGTCTTAGTATATTATTTTTTAATTTATTTAGAGCACTACATACTCAATGTATGGCACAATTAGAAATGGATGTGCCAGGTTAGCTAAACTAACGCCCATAAAAAATGAGTAGAAACAAAGATATAACTGTACATTTTATGCCATGTGGAAAAACAGCTGACTTCTTCTTTGTTTTTTGTATTCGCTGCAATTGGTCTCACGTATTAGGGTCCAAATGTAGTCACCCATCATAGCCGTGTCATAGATGCCCTGATAGCGTCGTTCCATAGCCTTCAATTCCTGATGAAAGCGCTCGCCGTGTTCGTCGCTCACGTCTCCTAAATTCTCAGGGAAAAAATCCAAATGAGAATGCAGAAAGTGTATTTTAAGTGACATGTGCACTCCTACCCAAAAATGAAAAAAAAACGAGAATTAAAACGCTATTTAAATTAACATTTGTTTCAAAAAAAACCTACCCATTGCTTCATAGTTCTTTACCACATCCTCAACTATGTCCTTATAATTATGGCTTTTGTTGTTTCATAAAAAGTTTTCCACAACAAGCCTGAAGGAATTCCATGCTGCGGCTTCGATGGGTGATAACAGCTTCGGGAATGTTTCATCTTTCAACATTTTTTTTATATCGGGTCCTGCGAAGACTCCTTCTTTAATTTTTGCCAGCGAAAGGTAAGGGAAAATTGACCGTAAATAGGCAAAAGCTTCACCTTCTTTGTCCAATTTTTTGGCAAAATTTTTTATCAAACCCAATTTTATGTGCAGCGGCGGAAGTATTATATTTTCACGGTTCTCTATTAGTGGTTTGCGCTGAACATTCGCTTCTCCAACTACAGGTTTCGTTCGTTCCGGCCATTTTTTTGAATATAATGCTGATCATCAGCGCGGCTATTCCAAAGGCACAGAAAACAGCAATGTCGCGTATAGCCTCCTTGGAGTCCACACAGAATGGCCACAACTTTGAGGTCGGCGTATATTTTCCAATTATATTTGCTATACTCTATGCATTTCAGCAAAATGTTCATAGTTTCATAGTTCTCCTTTGAATGAACCGCATGAGCAATAGGAAGAGATGGCTTTTCATTCCCATTATGTAAGAGAACTGCCTTCAAGCTCTCTTTGTTGCTGTCAATAAACAACCTCCATTCATTGGGGTTGTGAATTTGGTGAAGCTCTTGGAACAAGCCGGAAATGTCGCTGCAAAAACATATTTGGTCTTTCTTTGTATAAAATTTTGCATACTGCTGGTGACGCTTCCTGTACGCTGTTACTTTCACTTCTGAATCCGCAAATCCACACTGTACCATCCGAGACGCAAAAAGTTCGGATTTCTCCTTAGTGAGACCAAAATCGCGCACCCAATCGTTTAGTTCGGCCTGTGACAGTAATTTTCGCTTTCTGCACGCCCCAAATTCGCTTGCACTTGACTCGGACTCTTGATCTGACGATTCTGCTTTTTGAAGAGATGCACCAGGGCACACTGGATATGGTACATCATTCGAATGTGGTACTGGAAGTGCAAACGATCCCACTTGAGCGTAGTTCCATTTTAAAAATCTCCCTACCCCACTGTTTGTGGTGAGGCAAAAATAACAGTCTGTGGAATGGCATAGCGGCTTTTTCCACATCATTGGTGTATCGAATTTCATATGGCGCCTAAAATTAAAATAAATTACTATATTTGCTTTGCTTAATGTGTTTAAATAAAAATTCTTACCTTCCGCCAGCTGCCCAGTTGGTTAGGATTATATAGCAAAGATCACATAGCGACTTAGGTGTCCATGATTCTGTGATATTTGGTGAAATACCAAAATAATTCAAATAGTGCAATTGTACTGCTGGAGTAAACGTGTGTGCGTGATTATTCTTTATAAACTCGCCACAAACATTGCAGAAATTGTCTGGATTGTTCAAACACTCGAACACACGTAGTCTTTTACTCATTGTCTTACTTGTTGGGTAGGTATTATATGCACTTAAATTCAATTTGTTTCACTTTTTACTCGTACTACTCGCGTTCGTAGACACTTGTTGAATGACAAAAAACGATAAATGAACACCTATAAATACTATACCTGGCTATATACCTGATTCAGCAAGTGTGCGTTTCAAATTGTGGAAAAGTTTCCAAATAATGACCACTCACAAATGTGGGGGGAATTTCTATAAAAAAATCCGATACAGGTAGCCATCGGGAAAACACACATCAATAAAAAAGTGTAATTCCCTTTAATTGACTGTGAACGGAGTAGCAGTCATAAAGGAACACGAAGAGCGTCCACGCACATTCAGAAGCGTATATTACTCTGCAACCACAATCATAAAAATTAAATAACTATTTGTGTATTACTTATTTTTTTTAATTCTGAGAATCATAAAAATTACGTAAACGTTTTTTCCAAACAATTTTGTACATGTAAAGTGGGTTTGCCAAAATTCGTATCGTAAAATGCACCTGTGTTTCTATGTTCTGCATTTTCATTATACCATTTTCTTAAAAACATCGACGAAACGTCCCTACGGTATTGTAAATAGGTTTTTTACAATTATGAAATATTTGTGTTATTAATATTAATTTAAAAATTTTATCAAAACTGCTAAGTGCTGTGACATTTGAAAAAAATTTCCAAAAAAAAAAATTGCTGATTTCACTAAATTTTTGAAATTTCACGTCCCTTGCCAGAACAGAAGACATTAACCTAGGGTGGTGAAATTTTGAACAGAAGTAACTTATGTATAGGAGCAACTGTTCCGTTCTATTCCAAAAGGATTATAAAAAACTTGCTTTTTCGATCCCTCCTAGTACGTTAGCTGTGCAAATAATGAAAATCAAAATATCGTGAAATATCGGAATTTCGGTGTTTTACCAAAAAAATTATAAGTCCGCCATTTGTTGTCAGATTTTGTTAAGTAAGTGCTTATTTTCTTTGGAAAAATGCCAGCTATACGTAAAAAAACCAAAATCGCTGTTGGCATCGCGTTTTATATTTTATATGAATTTTTATATGAATTTTTCTGCCACATTTTTACTAAAAAAACGCAGTTTTTTAACCTTTTTAAGCCGCCAACATCAAAACTACTCACCCGATTTGAAAATTTTCTGAGAATGAGTTGTAGACGGCTCAATTTGCTTTAATTTGAGTAGTAGTAGGATCAAATACGTCAAAGAAGACGAAAGATATGCTCAAAATTGTAAGTGTACCTCCAAAAATTTAAAAAAAAAGTTCAAAAATTTGTATCTCGAAAACCAATCAACAGAAAAATTTTTAAAACTCATTTTCGTGTTTAGTAGGTCAAAATCAATGAGAAAAAGTATGCTAGAAACAAATAACAGAGAAAATTTTGTTATTTGTGACCTAGTGTTATATATGTACTATATGTAGGTGCTATTGATAAACAAAATGCGATGGGAGAACAAACAACCAAAAAAAAAAACACGAAATAAGTACAAATTACCTCAAATATTAAAGTTGTATATGAAACAAAGTAAACAATTAGTTCACAATTATGTATGGAAGTACAACTTTGTATATACATATACTATAGTGCACATTACTGACTAGTGTTCAGAGAATGGAGACAATTACACAAATGTAATGTTATATTTGTTGTCGTTGGACATTATAGGCAGTCAGATTGCTTCTACGTCTGCAATCAGGTTAAGCAAATCTCACAATGGGGTATGGTTGGAGTCGGTCATGAAGCAGTGCTGGAACGTACTCCCACCATTCCATAGTCTCATACTGGAAAGGGATTTCAGAAACAAAGAATCTCCTGGTATAGACTGATATCTGCCGTTCTACACGGATGGGTACACAGGGTTATATCTTCTCTCGTATTATTGTTGCGTGTATTAGGCGGCAATATTTGATATTTAGAAAATGACCGATTGGCTGAGGTATAATAGGCGAACGGTCATTAGTGTCAATGTCTTTTATGGCATGCATCAAGTCGCTGTTATTCATGAACTCAACATCTGCCCAGGACTGTCGCAGATCTCTTAACGATATGACCCAGCAGGACGATATGCAAATCATAAAATATTTTTTGTAATATTTTCTATGTCTTATCAGGCTCAATATACGCCTGGACAAAAACTATCAAATACCAAAAACTTTCACTATTAAAAATAACTTCGAGTGAATTTTGTGTCATTTGTTTGAATATATAACATAAATAATTTAACGGGACGAGTTTAAACCGTCACATCGCATATACATAAAGTAGTAGGTATGAAATCGGAGATAAATACACAGAGAGAAAATGCTCACCAAACAATCCAGTGCAAAAAATCAGTGAAAAATAATAACAAATAGTGGAGTAACACTTAAGCGGTGTCGTTATTTTGCAAGTTTATACATTCCAGACTTGTTTCTTAGTTTACACTAAATTCTTCATTTAATGCAATCACCTGTCTGCCTTTGCATAGAAAATTCATCACATTTTCTTGAAAAAAATAGAGCTGAAATATTAGTTAATTTATAGTGAAATATATACTTTAATATTTTTGTTTTGATATTTTTTGATTAGTAATGTTTCTTCAGACGCACAACAACATTTATTTTTATCGTCGTAATAAACTAACTCGTGTGTAAATAAAAGTAGTTTTAACAAATACGTATCCGCTACCAGAGCGCTTAGCTGATACAGCCGTCGGCTTTTTAAAGCCGATTTCAGCTGCAGACATCGGCGGCGGCTCAACTCACATAAATCGACTTGTTCGAGTTAGGTATGGCTGATTAATCGGCTTCAAACTATGTTAGCCACAGTCTACTCAAACAAACTCACTCTATAGTTAGCACAGAGCAGTCCTCATCCCAAGATTCTGAAGCGCATTGGAAATACATTATTCTATGAAAACTGCTGCAAAAAAAAGTGTATGGTTATAAAAACCGCTTCAAGACACGCCATTGTACGATGAAGTGTCGCATGGCAACTGATTTAAATAACGCTGCACGTGTGGCAAGGCTAAAGTTAGTTGCAATGCGAGCTGCGACGGAGCGGTATAAAGCCCCGTATTTCGTTTTTTGAAACTTTCGTTATCAGAAGAAGTAACAAATTGAGGGATTGTGGAAAGCTTCACACAACGAGTGAGCTGTGCGCTTTCTAGTTTTATACTTATTGGGACCCACAGGGTTATTACACTAGTTCCGAACGGTATTTTGAGAAGCTTGTTCATGACTAAATATTCGATACCCGTCACTAAGCGAGGTGACCTTAGTCGAAAGAAATTTAAGGTAGTCAGAGCAGGGATCGAACCCACGATCTCATGTACAAGAGCCGCACACACTGCCGTTGCACCACCGACGACGTGTATAAAAATAACGACAATTTCATAAACCGAAAATTTCGCTCACTTTTCTGTTGATTGGTGCTCAGCTATTTGCGAAAGTGTCGTAAGCAACATCAAATACAGGGTTTTTATGCCAAAGACATTTCGTACGATAGCTATATTTTAATTGCAAAGTAAATCAGAGATAGGTGGTAACTCTTCGCAACAAAAATTTCCGTTTAGAGAAAAATTACAAAGTTTGTTACGAAAATTTCGGAAGAACTGAAGACAGGGCTTAAGGAGGACACGACATTGTAACCGTATATTTAACCGAAAAATATGGAAGTGGAAAAAGCACGAAAGTGAAAGTAGAAAGTACGAAAGTGAGAAAAAAATTCGAAACAACGGACATCTGCCACTGATGAGAACGGAAATCTTCTCACAGATGTACACAGTATATTGGGGATATGGGGAAAATATATCTCTGCATTACCTGTCCCAGGAGAATGCAATGCAGATGAGGAAGAACAGCAATTTAAAAAAAAAAAGTAGTTACCCTTTGCACCTTACAGAGGAAGAGCCTTCTCACAATTATAGAGCTCCACGCTTTTAAATTTTACGCTCACCGATTGTGACCTAAAGTTCGGCATCGATTCCGAATGGTATTTTGAGAAACTGTTTCATGACTAAGTACTGCATAGTGTCGCCGTTATCGTCGTGATCGTCGTCGAAAGAAATGTAAGGTGGCCAGAGCAGGGGTCGAACGGACGTTTTTATTGCATCGACATTGCATCGACTTAAAAACAACAGATGGATTACCTTCAGACCTTCTGAATATTATTACACGAATGCTTCCACGTAAGTATGTGGATGTTTAGGATGAAACGCACATATGGTTCACGTAAAAGCATGCATGTTTTCAAGTAAACATGTTGATGTTTGCATTTAAATATACGTGAGTTTGGGACTTGTAAATATATGCCATTTTGGGAGACTATGTTACAGAAGCCGTTTTTTTCAGCGTGTACCCGTGGTACTAATTCAGGAACAGTGAGTAAACTGTTGCTTTCATTGTGAACGCTTCACACTTTATGATAAACAAACTCAATTTCCGCATAGAGAATGTCATCTACAACAATTTATTGCGAAAAATTTTGAAATGAAATAAGTATATTCGGTTGAATACATACATACAATACAAACTTCTTATTTTCGTGGTTTCAATTAATATTATTCCATTGATTAATTATCAAACATTGCAACTATCGTGTCTCAAACCCAGGCGTGTTGATTTCCAGCTGTCTCTGCATCGAAATTATTGCGTATTGCGTACATATCACATACATACAGTGTAAAATTGTTAGACATTTTTTCAATATAAATATTAGTTCATTCAATTAAAATAGTTATTGTATTTTATTTAAAAACAAAAGAAGGATTGATTGAAACAAACCAGACATTATTATTTTCTGTGTACCAAACTGGGGAGAAATCACTGTAAATATTTATTGTGTTTTGTGGATACAAAATTATTATTGTGGCCGTCGGTGTACTTGAGATCCTGGGTTCGATCCCTGCTCTGACCACCTTAAAATTTCTTTCGACGGCGGTCACCTCGCATAGTGACGGCGACACTATCGAGTATTTAGCAATGAAAAGGCTTCTCAAAATATCGTTCGGAACGGGTGTAAAACTGTAGGTCCCAATCAGTGAGTATAAATCTAGAAACCGCACATCTCTCTGGTTGTGAAAAGCTCTCCGCGATTCCTTCATGGGATGTAATGGGAAACCCTATATTTTTTATTGTATAATATCACTATACCAGACTTCATTTAAATTTTTTTTTCCAAACCATGGCGACTGGAAAACTAAAGTCAACACACCGACTCCTAAATGCCAACTCCGATTCCATACCCCTGGAATCTGGAGTGGAACAGGATAGTATAAAATATGCAATAACTGCTTCTTCACAACCGAATATTTTACTGGATACATTTACATATATACTAGTTGCGAAGTTTGATCCATTTATAACAATTCGTGTAAATCATAATGTTTTTAACAGACAGACAATTAGGGCTAGATCGATTTAGAATTTTAATGACCTAAAATATATACATACATATAGAAGAATATGTCAAACAAAAATTACTCTTTACAGAATTGGATGCGTAAAATCGTTTTAAAAAAAATTCTTTGAACCTTGATAATTCATTCTACTACTCTATTTTCTGCCTCGACGATTTTTCAGGACTCCGCCTTAATTCAACAAATTGGTTGTTGTATCTTTTTTGTTGTTTGTTTTTGAAATTGTAAATTGATTGTAACCAAACAAAACGTTAATTTTACGCCTCCTGAGGTGAGAATAATTGGTGGCGCACACCTTTGCATTAATCGACCATCGAAGCACAAGCGTTTGAAGTTGTGTGTGAGTGTCTTTTTTTTTGTTTGTTGTCTTCTTGGGAGGACTATCATATCAACAGCTTCAAACAAACAAACAAGCAAGCAAATAATTATAGACAACAACAAAAACTAGTTGTACTGAACAATTATTGCATATCTTCCAATCATGTTACGTGGGACGAACAAACTGTCATCCTGTTAAGACCATGATGGGCACACGCACGTGTGCGATGTCTGCCTGCCAGTCTGACTGCACGAAGAGAAAGTTAAATAAATGAAAATATGAATTACTTTCTCATCCATCAGAGAGAACATTCATTCTCTAGAGAATTAATTTGCTCTACCAAAATGCAATGAAAAATGATGCAGTGCAAAAGTTACTAAACATATACATATGTATGAATGGATGGAAGTTCCGTTTTAAGCTAAGCTGAAATGTAAGGGGTTTGAGAAACGCTGTCCTGAATATGGCATCATTTATTCTCCCAACTGTTACTTAACTTTATATATTACAGAAGTTTGTTTTGGCCTGGAGATGGGGTATTTACTTTGTAGTAGTTTCATTCAAATATCAATTATTGACTGTGTGTTTAATTATTTAATTTTTAATTTATTCCATTATTACATACAGAAATATATTAATTCCCATTTTAATCTCTTGGAGATACGGAAGAGAGCTTCCCTCAATCCGTGAATTGCACACGTTATCAGTTGTACAAGATTTTGTTAGGAGATCGAAATTGCAATATTCGGTCAGATTATTGTCAATTCCATGAGAACAAAACCAGTAATTTGGTCAATTAAATATCGGGTTTAATATAAACCAACCTGTTAACGAAGTAATCGAATATTGTCGTATTTCTCATTACAATAAACGAGCTGTGTGTATTCTATTCTTCGACTCAATGATCTGATCCTATAGTTGTACACCAATTCTGAGCGTTTATGCTTCGACATGGGCATTTACTCGATAGTGTCATTCAGGGATGTCCAGTTTTCCTAAACATATTTTTGTTTAATGGTATCAATTATGAAGAAACAATTGAGTATACAAATTACTAATTATTCAACATTATTCACTTTAAATTTCTTCAAGAAACATTTAAAAAATCCATGGTCAACTAAATGTCCGTTTAGCAACGCGGACATAACCCCCAAGGCAATTTCGATTGGAGGTCCGTTGGGAGTTATGTCAGGGCACCCGAAAATTACACCTAGATCAAAAGTTATTGAATCTTGGCCGATGACAAATTGGTTCTGAACCTCTGTGAGATGGATAGGAAGTTCGTGCTGCGTACAAATTTCCTCCGTGCCCCCCAATCCGTTGGTATTGAAGTCTTAATCCTACGAAAGCGGGGTAATGAGAGAGAAAGTATTCAAACATTTCAATCTCCTACTCGCACCCCCTACATTAATTTGCTTCGGTTCGCTTCATATTATGTAGAAGTATCCTTAACCTGTTGTGTACAGTTAGAACACACATCAATCACCTCAGTTCAAGTTTGTCCAGCATCATCAACCCCATATTCTTCCCATTCACCAAGATCGCCTCGAACTTAATATGAACGTAAATGGGGTTTAATGAAAGTATTGTCTCTATAGGCCTGGTCGTTGTGGTTCTTAGCATCCCGGTGATACCCAACTATTATAAGTACATACATGCAGTATTTCAATATACCACTTCTCGTCCACCGCCGTCCTGCAGACTACAGCTGCGTAATTTAAAAACGGGCTTATAACGCTTATATGGAGCGAGTGTATCATCTTACGGGTGAGGCACCATTTTGAGACTATAGCTGTTCTGCAAAGAGGCCAACATTTATGAGCCTTTTCCACTCTACTTTCTATGTGGTATTTCCAAAGTAATTCCTTTCCAGGATTAATCGTAAAACTTGCCTATAAAAGCGCTTTGTGGTAGAATGGTATTCCTACGAATTTACTAATTATCCTTTGAGCGATGTTTTATTTCTCATTAATAACACCAACTTAATATGCTCTATTAAGTATGTAGTCAATAGCAACGTACAACACTTTTATTATGGGTATTATTCTAAAAGTGCCGAAAGTGAACGTAAACGCAAAACCAACACGAACGCCAAAATCAAAAAATTTTAGTTTATACATAACTTCGCGCTTGCGTTCGCATATGAAAGCTGTCACTGGCATTTGCGGTGTATAGATTTGCCCAATTAAAATAAACAATTATAGATTAGAAAAAGTTATCTTGAGTGAAATGCGCAGAATGAAAAAGATTAAAAAATGTAGCTCTATTTCAATAGATCAACAGATTTTAAGATTTGTATTATTTATAATAACGCAAATACCAGCAATGTTCCCATGAAATGTGTAAAAAACCAATGTTATTTTGGGTTGCAATGTCGAATAAATATTCCAATTTATATTATGTCGATCGACAATTTTTTAATTTGTAATTTCTTCAATTAACGCGAGGAACTGTCGCGTGGTCAATTTGACAACTTAAGTGATCAAAAACATTGCGCTGCGTTTTATAAACTATCCATTAAATAACGTAACTCAACGCAGGTACTCAACGAACAACTGTAACGTTTTATAAACTACCATAACGACAAAAGTAACGCGAAGTGACTGATTCACGACTTATAGAATACCACCCTATAAGTCTATACGAGTACTTGATGATTAGTTTTACGCATTTGAAAAACGATTGATTCGAAATCGGTTTCATAATCAGTTACTCTTTCGAAGATTCCTAATCCTTCTGGCAGCAACTTCATCTCTATCTCGGTTTATCCAAAATATTCTTCGCGATTGTTGACATTTTAATATACTGTAGATGTTAGATTGGCAAAGCCAACAATTTAAGCATTATTAGCGTAACAGTATAAAATTAATACCTACGAGTATGGTACAATTATACTGAGGGTGTTGAGAGATAACCCACCAAATTAGCAATTCTTTCAATTCTTTTCTTTCTGATACAAATGTTAGTGTATTCAGGACTGGAATCATAGCCTATAAGTATATCAAATCGGCGACAATACTTTACAAAACGAAATCTTCCGTACGTGAAAGTAATCACTATTTATAAATTCAAACGTGGTTTTTATTTAAAACCGAAAAATTTCGCTGTTTTACCATTGAGTCCCGCTGTTTCGTCACAACTAGTTGGTCAGGTTATGCATACCATATCGTACTTGTCCAATAATCTCTAGACTACAGGGTTTCTGGTCATATCTGGAAACGAAATGGTAAAAGCGATTGCAAGAACTTATTCACTTATTTTGTGTGTAAATCCTTAATCCACTACATCTGACAAGTGAAATTAAATAAAATATTCATTTCTTTTTCGTTACAGGTTTGGTTCCAAAATCGTCGAGCTAAATTTCGAAAACAAGAACGACACTCTATACATATCAATCGTACAACGTCTCCGTATTGAGAAAATTTTACAACAAACAAATAACACAAATCGAATTATACTTGTATTATCTATCTGATAAGTTAAAATTTTATTGTATTTTAGTATGTTAAGTGATATACATTACGAGTACTTATACTTGTATACGATGTAAAAATTGATTTACCATCTAATCATATGTAATAATAAATGTAAAATCAAAAATCTATACTATTTCGAATAATAGTACCAGTCGAATTGGTCAACATTTAAAAAAACATTTACATCCCATGAAGGGATAGGTAAGAGCACAATCAGTGAGCAGTGCACTTTCTAATTCGTAAACTCACTGATCAGAATCAACCGTTTTACAACGAATCCAAGTGGTTATGCAGAAGAAGTTCTTCATCGTTAACTACTCGTAGTTACTAAACCAGGCGACAATCGCCGAAATAAATCAATAGTATCCAATGTGTACACCGTCGGTGAGTAACACGTTGAAAAATGTATCAATGTTCTAGTAAATGGTATCGGTTAGAGGCAAGTCTACTGAGTTGATAGGAACCCATGATAGTGCGTACAAGGAAAATATTGATGCTAGTGTTGACGAGGATCGCGATTTGTCTATTCGTCGCCTTTCGCAACAATTGAATTTGTATTACTCGACTACGTGACCGATTTTACGAAAGAATCTTTGTATAAAAATGTTTAAATTACAGCTCGTTCAACACCACTTGCCACAGCGCCTAAATGTCGGTAAAAACATGTTTATACTGCACTCTAAATCTACAGATATCTAGATTTCGTTGCCTAAACATCTGATTGCCCATACACAAATCAGCTGTTCCTGTGAATGAAATCTAGACAATCGACATTTCGGTTGCAGCATACACGCGGTACAAGTTAGCCTTACGAAATCTTGAGGAAGATCTGTTTTTTTATCTCCAATAAATTGTGTTGATCGACGAAGCTCATTTCTGGTTGAATGGGTACTTGTATGTTAATAAGCGAAATCTCATAGTTAGTCTGATGAAGTTGGTGAAAATTCACAGCTGAGGTTTATGAACGCCGGAATCATAGGTGCATATTTCCATAAAGACAAAAAATGCTGAGTAAATAAATATTACCCCTGATGAAATATGTATCAGCCCTGACGATGACGATGATCACAACGTTGTCGTCAATGGCGCCCGCTATCTTTCAAGCTGAATTTGACCTGTAGTTTCAACAAGACTGCGCTACATGCCACACAGCACATTAAACAATTGTCCTATTGAGAGACCACTTTGTTGACCACCTCGGGCGTGTGTTTTGACGCCTCTAGACTATTTTTTTGTGGGGTTACGTGAAGTCACTCATCTATAACGATAAACTAGCTCCAATTGCATCCTTGGAAAATTACATGACTCGTGATATTAGCGAAATACCAGCCGATATGCTCGATAAAGTTGTTAAAAATTTAGCATCTCGCATGGATCACATACGACGTAGTCATGATCAACATGAACTAATCTTTGAAAAGTTTATTTTATTGTGAAAACTAAAACCTTATCACTTACCACATCGCCCTTTAATTAACACATCTGGTCAGAGTACATTGCTAGTCACTCTAGTCATGTAAACATTAGATATAGAAGATAAACACTTCTTGCCTTTCCAAGATCCTGTTAGCGAGTTAGGCCCATCTCTTATTTGTTAAGGATTTTATTGCCTTCATAGCCATTAATGGCACCTGTTGCGTTCATAACCTGATAACATTAACAATCAGTCGATGTCAGATGTAATGACGTCATGAATGTCTACGCTCCGTGGATGTCGGAAATCACGGGGGTGTCCGTTAACGATTTCGTTGCGTTCATGGAATTGAAATTTCCGTTCTATGCAATAATCTCTGCCCTGTTGCAATAAATAATCGCTCAGATGGAATGACATCCGCGTCTGATGTCCTTTCGGAAGAGGCGAAGAGGTGGATACTGCATCAGCATATGATGGTTGGCGTCAGCGGGAACTGTTTAGCCAAAAACATGGTATATTGCTGTTTTGACAGTATCCTGTTTTCTTCATGAAGTTGATTCAGATTCGTAAGTTTTTGAGAGATCCAAGTGTGGGCCAGAATTAAAAACTACTGCGCTTCTCATCGCCTGCCTTCAGGACGTCGTTCCCAGAATGAACCTTTTTCTTTACATCAATCTTTCTTTCCTTATTCAATCCATTCCCCTGATATTCTCCAAACTGGGCATTGTATCATCGGAGAGGTGTTGGAGTCTTTATCTCGCAAAAGCTGTGCAATGATAGATAAAGTGTTCCATCATTTCGAACTCCTACTTCGAGGCCCTGCATTTGTTCTAGCGTCATTAATACTCGTCATTGTTTGAAAAGACGTTGTGGCAACCGTAAATCGGCTGTTGCCACCGAATTTCGGTTGCTATAACTGAACTCAGGTTGCCACAACCGAATTTAGTTCCCACAACTGAAATTCGATTGAAGCAACCTCGTTTCTTAATCGGTTCGGTTCTGATAACTGAATCTGCAACTATAATCGTTCTGTCAACTAAATTTTCTAAAACTTCGGTTGGAGCAGCTGAATTTGGAATTAATTCGGATCCAACAACCGAAATTGGTACTAAATTCGGTTGGAGTAACCGAATGTGGCACCAATTTAGTTGCAACAACCGAATTTGTCATCAATTCGGTTGTAACTATCGAATTTGGTATCAATTCGGTCGCAATAACCGAATTTAGCCTTCAGTCAGTTGCAACGACCACAATATAATTCTATGCATTTCAAACCTGACGTTTAAAATTATATACAGAAATATTATATCAAAATCAAGATTTTTTGTAGTTATTTACAAAGGTGAGTGAGTGCAAATATTGTAATTATAGTTTGTCTTAAAACGGTTTTTTTTTCAGAAAATGCCCAATAAAATATCAACGGTTTTGAAATTTTACAAGGTTCGGCGTTTGAGATGTGCAGCAATAGTCTGTATATAAAATGGTTTGGGTAAACCAACAGATACTACACGTCGGAATTGGTGCGATGGCCCGTGATGTCCTGGACTTCAAAAAAGTCAGAAGTGGCAGGTATATAAAATGTATTACCGTAAAGACTATCCTATATAAATGACTGGTTTTTCTCTTTTTGTAAGTTTTTTATAAGAATTCTTGAAAATAAATCATCAGTTAATACTTAAACCAAATTTCAAAATTCATTTGTGAAAATATCTAAATTCGGTTGTAACAACCTGTAATTCGGCTTGACAACCTCTAATGAGGTTGCGACAACCTCTAATGATGTTGCGACAACCTCTTATGAGGTTGTGTCAACCTCCAATGAGGTTGTGTCAACCTCTAATGAAGGTTGTGTCAACCTCCAATGAGGTTAAGGCAACCTCCAATGAGGTTGTGTCAACCTCCAATGAGGTTGTGTCAACCCTCTAATGAGATTGTGTCAACCTCTAATGAGGTTCTGGCAACCTCCGATGAGGTTGTGTCAACCTTCACTGAGGTTACGGCTAATTCGGTTGCCTCAACGGTTTTTTTCTGTGAGTGCGATATCATGTAATCATGGAACAATTGAAAACAATTTCACTAGCAACCTCTGATCTATGAGTATTTCACATACAGCGGTTTACTCGTTCAGTCAGTTGCAAGGGAAATCGATGCCCATAAGGGGAATGGGCATGCGAATCTCCACTGCAGGTCCGTCAAGTACCCTATCATCGTATTGCCCGACGCCAGTAATTTCCTTAGCATCGACACATCGTATGTATCTTCTATTCAGGGTTCGAAATTTCTACAATTTTCCAATGACATTTGTTTCGGCAATGCTGTGGCTACGAAAATTTGGTAGGGCGACAGGATATTAAATAACACAATAAGAAAGCTCCTATGCTGTGAAGATCTCCATAGCACGAATGAAAGCGGCAGTAGTAACAAAAAATCCAAAGCTAGCAGTTGATGTGATATGAAGACCTTCGTAGCACGAAGCGAATAGGTAGCAATTACAAAAACAACCTCGTAGCTGTACTGTGGTTATTCAGCTGCTGTTGATGCCGTAGATTTATTTATGTACATATGTATGTATGTTAATATAAATTCGCAGGAGTAAATGATAAGAAAACAATGAGAAAAAAGGAACAACCAATACACTATTATGTAGGTGTTTCCTAGAGTAATTCAATATATAGAGGGAAAATGTCTCTCATCTGTAAAATTTAAAAGACATTTCTGGTGTGATATGAACGTTGGATGTTGGAAACAATTGCTTTAATAATACCAGATAGAGGCAATCGTTCAAACCAACCAACAAGAAAACAACCACGGCATTTCGTTTTGTGTGTTAAATATAACACAAATGTATACCAGCAATAACAAAAAACAAAAAGTCCAAAATACGTTTAAATTTCACAGTTCTCAACCAAAACGACAAGACAAATTTAAGTCAACATTTCTTATAATTACACCCGGTGTAAGTAAATTTACGTCGCAAAATCTCTGTCGCACCGACCACGAAGAGTGTGTAATGAAAGATATATTTACTCCATGAATAGATATGAGAAATAAACAAAATGAAAATGAAATAAAATTACACAGTGAAATTAAAAAGAAATGAAAATTCTACTTATTTTTTGGTTACGGAAAAAGGTAGTAAGTATGTTAAGGACCTATTTGTATGGACTATGAAATCCTAAAAAATATTACTAACTAATATAATGACACTTAAAAATTTAATTATATAGTCAATGCCTTCTGGATTGGGGACATTTTCCCCTTGTTGGTATTCGCTGAAGCATTGACGATTTTAAAATGGCCATCACCGACAGAGTTATCTGTCCAAAAGCAAACAAAGTGCCTCTTCTACTCGTTCGATTTTCCAATTGTGTGCTGGAAGTTCGGATTTACTATCCTTCATAATGTACTCAATTATCTCCACATCGGGTGGTTTGGCTGGAAACCAGGCATGTTACCTGTGCCTGGATGGGATGTCCACCCTCCGAACAACAGCTAGTGCTACCCCCGTCCAAGGCTCATCCCTTTTTTTTAGAGCTGTACGGTAGTAATCTACCGACCGCTGAACTCCAGACGCGACTAATTTAGCCCTTCCTTGAAACCAGACTGCATCGCGACATCGTGGTGTTGGTCCCGACATATCCTTTAGGATGTGAGTGAGTCCACAATATATTTCGTATTATCTTTTTTGTCTTTTACAACCTAACTAAAGTGCCTTTGGCCAGAGTTACAACTGACCACATTAGCCCTCTTAGGCTGTGGGTGATCATCGATTGAGCGGAGCCTCTTCTTCGCCTATTCCGAAGTAGAAGCCGCTGTAATGTCTTCATTTCAGAGAATCTCTGTCCAATTAATTCTTGGAAGGTTGCAAGTGTGGTTTTAACCTGCGACTGGTGCGCCGTCATGTTTAACACACGTGCTTCTTATACTCCTTAAAGAACCGGCAACGCTGGACCTGACATCACTTCGCTCTTCAATTATGCCCATATTAGTGGACTCTGTCATATTAGCATCGGAGGGGTTTCCGCCAACTCTATGCCTAGTGGTCTGTCCTATCTGTTTTGCCATTACTTTATTGTTTATGTGATTTCCACAAGAGTAGGGGATTTGAGGAGGACCACTATTCATAGGCACGGCACGCATGACACCCCGAATTGGGGGAGTTAGTTTTGAGTAGAACAACTACTGTGATAAAAATCCGCTTCTGACATGGGGAACAAACTCTGGCCAGATAGCCCTCCACTATGGGCAGATACTTTAGTATTTAATTGACCAGTGAACCATAGTGCCATGGTGGAAAGATATTTAATAAATGATCGTTCCGCCACATCACAGTCTTTTTCTGACATTTAGACTATTTTATTGTATGTCCTGCGAATCTGTCGCTCTAAGTCGGGGACTGCTTATTCTTCAAAGCTAACCTACATATCTACAGATCGTTCAACTGCCGTAGGTACCTACCATAGTTACCTGCCCTATGTATGTAGCTACCCCATACTAGAAAACAAAAAAAAGAATTTGTCAATCAGTTTCGCGTGGTCTACATTATCAAAGGTTTAAATAAGTACAACCTTACTAGCACGCCACATTCACCAGTGTCAATCGTATTCTCAAAGTCAAGTAATGAAGTATTGTGTTAAGACTTGTGTCGAACTCGCTCACTAGTTCTCGAACTCGTTCGTTTAAGGTGCCCGGACATAACAATCACGAACATACTGATGTATGTCACCTTAAATGAACTAGATAGTTCATGAACTACCCAACTCTAATTGTGTTCCGCCTAAGCCCATATTGATAATTCAACAAAATCCAGTATCTGTCATTTTATGAGATATTCAGCGACTTATTTATTTATTCTAGGCAAAAATAAAAGTCTATAGTTTATGTATGAGAAGTTCATACTATAAGCTTGCAAGGTCAGGAACATTTTTCTAATTGCAAAATGATTGGTTTTTGTTGGAATAATAGACACTTCAGTTATGCACATTCACTGGCACGACTAGTTTCGAACTCCGTGACAAGTTCGTCATCAGATGGCTACCTACTGTGCCTGAATTGAAACCATCGGAAGATCATCAATCTTATATACGATATACGAACTCAAATATGTTTGCAATTTACATATGCGAATTAGTATCGATCGAAGATCTCTAAGTATCAACACACACTGAAAGATTCATAATTGCAACGTAAGAACAGAAAGCTTTTTTCCTCCATGTTCTTATTTTCCTCTTGCTTACTAGCATTGTTGCAGTGCTTTTAGGTGAAACGTCACAATAAAAGTCGTTTGCATTTATCGGCATTACCGTTATGGAAAATATAACAAAAGTATACATATATATATATTTCTGATAAACTCAAAGATATGAGTTCATCTATGTACCCCGTCCGTCCGACTGCTGCCGTGCGAATTAAAAAATTATAAGTTGAAGCTGCAATTTCTTACCGGTTTCAGTAAGCATAGCCGATTCTCAAACTTCGTTGTTCGAACCTGTGTTTTGTCAGTTATTAAAACTGACATCCAAGCCCAATTATAGTAACCAGTCGCTAAATGAAGTTTTTCATAACCGGTTTATGGAAATAAATTAAAGTTTTAACACTTCTTTAACCTTATCTATGATTTACCACCCACGGTACTTCATTTTGAATTATTCGCCAATTATTCTAAAATAATTGAAATCAATTAAAAGAAAACAAATGATTGTTATTAGATGTTTCTTAGATTCACAAAAATATTAACTATCTGCCAAATATATTCATATATTTTTATAATTTGTGTTTGAATTATTAAGCGAAATGTTTTCGTATGACATGGGACATGGGACTGTCCGTGGAGGTGGAAAGTTTCTGATAGCCATTCACTTGGGAGTGGCCAGAAATGATTCCTTCATTTGGGCAGTCCAAGCAGCTCACTACTTCCACAAAGTATGTCCTGGGCAATGGCTTTATCGGAAACCTCCGTTAGCTAGCTAGAGTGAGAATGCGAAAATAAATGAGCAGTCTGATTTGGTTATGCGGTTACTGATGTGGCTCAGGCTTAGTAGGTGACTGATGTCACTGAAGCTCATCAAGCTATCGGGCATATTCTTTTGTCCTTTAGAAGGCGGATGAGCCAAACATATGGGTCAACGGCGGATAAAAAACCAAAAGAAGAAAATCCAGGTTCGACATATTGCATCCTGGTCAGCGTCTGATCTATAATGGGCTGCTGCAATCAAATATCCTGGCAGTAGGTAAAATGCAAAAACCCGGTGGACTGGGTGTGCCTCCCGCCACCGTTCATAACGGCAGTGAAAATACGAAAAAGAAAACATAAACGACCCCTATTTGTTGACGACCCCCGCAAACGTTATAAGGACCACGATTTACGGAGAATTCTTTATAGATCCGGTGCAAGTATCCAACTGGCAGATGTCCTCGAAAGTTATAAGGCTGACATTACCGCAATCCAGGAAATGCGATGGACAGGCATGGCTGCACACGAAAAAGAAACTGCGACATATACTACAGTTGCCATGAGAAAAAACATGAATTTGGTTGCGGATTTGTAGTTGACAAAAGACTGCGACATCTAGTCTCTAGGTTCAATCCTGTGAGTGAACGTATAGCCACAATCCGCAAAAAAGCGAAATATTTTTATATTTTCCTAATTTGCCCCGACAGAAGAGAAAGATGATGATGCGAAAGACATATTCTATGAGCTCCTAGAGGAAACGTATGACCGCTGCCCTGGCCATGACATTAAGATTGTACTAGGAGATTTTAATGCCACAGTAGGAAGGGAGAATGTGTTTAATCAAACTATTAGCAATTTCAGTCTACATGCTGACAGTTCCGACTACCTGGTAGCAGCAAAGGTTCGCACAAGATTAAGTAGGGCGAAAATCGTACGAAACCAGACGCAGAGGAAGCTGGACATCGGAAAGCTGCAATTACCAGAGGTAGCCACATCCTACTCAAGGAAGCTCTCGCAACTTTTGGCACAGAACCCACCCCCTCTCGATAACGATCCTGAAGCGCAGTGGAAACCCATTTCCGACCCTATAAAAACTGTCACAGCAACCGTACTTGGTTTCGAAAAACCGCTTCGCAACAAACCATGGTACGATGAAGAGTGTCTCATTGTAAATGATAAAATAACGCTGCACGCATGGCAATGCTTCAGTCAATTGCAACGCGAGCTGCGACTGAGCGGTATAGGGAGAAAAGAAAGGAGGTAAACCGTCTCTTTAAGCGTAAGAAACGGCAGTGGAGAAAGCGCGAGAGTGAGAAAATTGAGTCATACAGAAGGAAGAACGAAGCCCGAAAATTCTACCAAAAAGTCAAAAACGAAACTAATAGACATGGTTCAGGGCCCCCCTTCTGTAAAGACAAGGACGGAAATCTCATCGCAGATGTGCAGACTATGTTGGGAATATGGAGAGACCATTTCTCTGCGCTATTGGTACCTGAGATATCCAATGACAAGACAATCGATCTAAATTTGGACGACGGCGTCGATTGCCCCCCTACTAACCAAGACGAGGTCAGAACAGCTATTGCCCGGCTTAAGAACAATAAAGCCGCAGGAGCCGATGGATTACCGACGGAGCTGTCTAAGGCTGGCGGCGATGAGCTGATAAGGTGCATGCATCACCTCATTAGCAAAATTTGGTTAGATGAATGCATGCCCGGCGATTGGAGTCTCAGTGTACTGTGTCCCATATTTAAAAAAGGTGACCCGAGTCTCTGTGCCAACTACCGTGGAATAAGCCTTTTATCCATAGCATGTAATGTTCTATCAAGCATAATGTGCGAAAGACTAAACCGATTATCGCTGACCTGATGGGACCATACCAGTGTGGCTTTAGGCCTGGAAAATCGACAACCGACCAGATTTTCACGCTACGCCAAATCCTGGAGAAGACCCACGAAAAACAAATCGACACCTATCATCTATTTCTCGATTATAAGGCGGCCTTCGATAGCCCGATACGGGGAAACTCTACGAAGCAATGTCTGAGCTTGGAATTCTTGCAAAACTCATACGCCTTTGCAGGATGACCCTGACGAACACCAAATACGCAGTGAAAGTTGGTAAGGATCTTACCGAACCTTTCGAAACTAAGCGACGCCTCAGACAAGGTGACACCCTATCGTGCGATCTCTTTAACATCTTAATAGAGATTATTCTGAGAAAAGCTGCTGTCAACATAAATAAAACCATCAGCAGCAAAAGTCACATGCTGCTCGCGTATGCTGATGATATAGATATCACACACGCACAGTTAGAGAAGTTACTGCCGTGTTTTCGAGAATTGAGAAGAAGCCGAGAAAAGTGGGTCTGACGGTAAATGAGGACAAGACAAAATTAATGGTTTCAACGAGCAGGGCCTCCACGCGATTAGACCAAAGCGTGAACGTTGATAACCGTTATAATTTGGAGGTGGTAGAAGAATTTATATACCTCGGATACCATCAGCCCTGAAATCAAGCGGAAAATTGTGCTTGCGAATAGATGTTATTTTGGGCTAAGCAAGCACTTTAGAGATACTATACCAGACTCTCATACAACCTGTCTTACTTTATGGCGTAGAATCCTGGGTTTTATCGCAAGCAGACGAAACATCTGTAGTAGTCTTCGAGAGGAAAGTACTCCGAAACATTTATGGCCCTATAGTGCTCAACGGCGATGCTATATGAGCTACATCCCAACATTGACATAGTTAATGCGATTGCGCTGGCTAGGCCATGACAGTAGAATGGATGAAGACGAACCAGCACGAAGGGAACCGAACTCGAAGGAAGACGAAAAATAGGAAGACCAAGACTCCGCTGGAAGGATCAGGTTGGCGAATCCCTGCGTACACTTGGTATTGCCAACTGGAGAGATAAGGCAAAAGATCGAACTGGTTGGCGAAATATGTTATCTTCGTTTTGTAAGTTGCCTGAACCCTCGGGGTTGTTCGTGACCGGATAAGTAAGTAAGTAAGTATGACAAGTGGCACTGACTGAACAAAAATATCTGTGGAAAGCTTTCAAATTTCCAAAACGAAGTGTTCACAGTTGTTTAATAACTAGTTCACTGTGGCAAAAATTTGTTGAATTTGCCTAGAAATCCCAACCAATATCGTTGGTGTTCGTTCACACTGTTTTTTTCTGGATTTCATTGACAGTCAAGGCGCTTTGAAGAGGTGGTGTTACTACTACAAAAAACACAACAATACATTTAGGGTTTTCACAAGCTCTCGTAATGTCGTAATGTTGTACTGGATTTTCGTGCCTAAGTACGATAGTTGTGGACAACCATTATTGCATTTTTTGTTGTATGTCGTACGTATCCAGCTGATTGCATAAACAACTGATTGAAGAAAAACATTTTTTAAAACTAAAATGACGAAAATAAATGAAAGGGATAAAATAATAACATCAATAATGCAACATAATAATATCACAAAATAAGTAATAAATATCAACAACAGCTCTTACGGTAGTGATGTTACTTTTTTCGGTAATAACAAACTCGGTACAAGAAGAACAGCACTAGTAAAGTACGACAATCAGTAAACATACCTTCGGTGTTGTACTTGTCGTAAGTTAGTTTTATATGGAAGCCAACAACAAAATTCGTACAACTGTTGTGAGAAGTTACGACAGTACGAGACCTTGTGAAATACCTAATTTTGTTCTATCTGGTATACATATTTTCACAATCAAATTCAGCACAAATGTATACCAAGAATAAAAGTAAACAAAAAACTGCAGAAGCAAAATACATTTAAATATGATAAACAAGAAATACAAAACAAAAACAAGTCGGCTGTTCTAGTGGCACCAACACTTCAATGCGCCTTGATTGAAATGGTTGTAAACAAATGTACTTTCATGCATAGTGTGAAGTAAAAACAGCGTTATTTAAAGCAAATCAAGCATTTTTTCGTGATTCTCAGACAACCGAGAAAAAATGCTCGATTTGTCGGATGTCAAAATCGCCCATGTGCTGCATTTCGATTTTAGTCGGATATGAAACATTTTCCATTTTTAGTGTTCGTCATTCCGGATAACCAAAAAATATTGGGGATACAATCCACCCGCATGTACCCTTTTCAATCAATTTAGTAAATGAAAACTATAGTAGTAAAACTATGTCCGTCGGTGGTGCAATAGTTAGTGTTCGCGCCTCTTGTACATGAGATCCGGGGTTCGATCCCTGCTCTGACCACATTCAATTTCTTTCGGCAGCGGTCACCTCGCATAGTGACGGCGACACTATCCAGCATTTAGCCATGAAAATGCTTCTCAAAATACCGTTCGGAATCGGTGTAAAAACTGTAGGTTCCAATCAGTGAGTATAAAATTAGAAAGCGCCCAGCTCACTAGTTGTGAGAAGCTCTCCCCAATTCTTTCATGGGAAACCTTATTGAAGGCTTTAAGATTTAGATTTAGTGAACGTTTCATTAGCACCGTATTCATAATGAGAATTTTAGCTAGGAAACAGATAATTGATTGAAACCGCTGATTTATGTATTCTTACAGTACTTGTGATGTAAAAACAAGTTAAACAATAACCGATAGACCGAATTAATATTTTTTTATTTAAATGTGTCAATGCATTTTTGGAAAATTTTAAACATTAATGGAAGAAAGAATTTTTCTACAGCCAGAACAATTAATATTGGTCATCTTCTAAAATTTGGAAGAGGTTTCAAAAATTATTATCGAATTGGATTTAATTTGTGGGTAGTCGAATATAAGACCGGATAACGGGTTGTTGCTTCAATGTCTTGATTTTATATTCATCACTATGTAATGAGGTCGTCGGTGGTGCAATGGGTAGTGTACGCGCCTATTGTACATGAGATCCTGGATTCGATCCCTGCTCTGAGCACCTTAAATTTCTTTCGGCTGCGGTCACCTCGCATAGTGATGGCGACACTATCGAGAATTTAGCCATGACAGGGCTTCTCAAACAATACCGTTCGGAATCGGTGTAAAAACTGTAGGTCCCAATCAGTGAGTATAAAACTAGAAAGCGCACAGCTCACTGGTTGTGAGAACCTCTCCCCAATTCTCCATGGAATGTAATGGGAAACCAAATAATTATTATGTAATCAAAAGTTAATTTTGATTAAAAAAATTTCAAAATTGGAACGAAACTATTTGGGAACTTGGTAGGATAATGTGACATTATAAATGCGTCAAAAATACACAAAATAATTCCACTTGTTTCAATCGTATAATTATTTGTGTATGGCACAGGTGTAATGTAAACAAATTAATTTTGTTTGTGTATATGTAAATACTGCTTACTTTCAATACGGTTAAACGTTAAACAAAATTTACAACATTAGAGAACTATTAACAGAGGACTTTTTCGGTAATGAATATAATTTTTGGGGTTTACTTTCTTAAACCTATGACAACTTTTTATTAATAAGGCCGTTAAAGTTTAGCTTTTCTTAATTTATATTTGTCAGCTTTTATTTAATACAATAAAATTAAATAAAAAATTTTCTTTTTATTTATCAATGATTCTGTGATTTGCAAAAGAATTGATACCAGATTATTTAAACATAGGTCAAGTTTTTAAAATGATACTAATTTTTACAACCTTTGTACCAAGTTGACCCCGACTGGTCTTTGATTTTAAGAAGTTTCTTCAGATAAACATGCATTTTATTTTTTATGAACATATTCGTTGAAAAATTAGAAACTTAAATGATGATATCACCTGATTAAACTGCCAACACAGAATAAATGTTGATATCACAAGTTGATTAAACTGTCAACACAGAACATGACGCCTTATGATTAAATAAACGACGTTTAACACCTCAACTCATTTTTCTTCTTCGAGTAATAATTACAGTAATTGAGGAAGTCACCCATTTTATGCCCCCCACGCGAATTATCTTGATTACACGTTTAACTTCTGATTGACTATCAGAAAAAAATTATTTCTTTTCGAAAAATTTAAAAAAAATATTTTCAATAGTATTCGAAAATTTCAACAGCCGATATTTGATAGCTAAGTTAGTAATTGAAAATTTTCATTTAATTTATTTGGTTTATTTTGCATCAAATTTAATCAAAAATGCTGGGAGACAAGTCCCTTTACACGGTTGTTAATACATAGTAACCCCGCCGAATATCCTAAACTTTGGAGGCCCAGGTATTTTACATTTTGTGCCTAAAATCGTGGGTTCTACCCCGTCCCACCATTTTTGGCGTAGAATACGTCTTACCTTACGGTATAGGGAGTCATGTGAGATTGTTATTGTTGTAATCTTTATTTCATTGATTATGAGGAAACGGCGAGATAACTTTTTTCAAAATTTTTTTTGTAGGTAAATGAAGATGTTATCTTTCGTTTGATATACATTTCATATTGGTTGATATCTTCCTAATATTAAAATTTCTCAAATGAAAATTGTTTAAACACATACACTCAAACATATGTGTGGTGTTTGGTTGAGTGTTTGAGTTTGTAGCGTGAACACAAACTATGCTGCTGTTTCAATGTGGACACAAACCTTCGGCTGTTGTTTTGATTGATGAAATATTGAAATTTCGTATATTTACTTATGTATTTAAGTGAAACAAAATGTTAACTGTGAATTTGAATTTAACATGGATATATAATTATAAAAAATATATTATATATATTATCAAAAGTAACTATCAAATAAATAAATTCATTTGCTTATGTTATTTATCATTTATTGTTATATATGTTTTCTGTCTTATCGGATGGCGTATTCTACGTTAAACTTAATGACCGTGTCTCTGACACAGCCTGCAGGGACAGTCCGTGGCCGAAGGCCTCGGACAACTGTCTGCTGTTTTTTTCTTTGGATTGTCGGTTCCACCTGTTATTTATTTACAAATTCTTGTTTTCGCAAGCACCTTACTCTGTAATATATCACATCTGAAACACCCCGTTTCGTCAAATTCCTTCTTGAAGTTTCAGTTGTCAACTACTGTGCTACGAAAAATAAACATTTTGTCTCATCTAAATGACATTTTTACTGCAAAGTGATACATAAAAAACAAAAAAAATCTTTGGATGATATTACTAAGAATTACAAGTTGGAGAAGGAAAAGCTACAATAGTTCAAAGAAGAAATAAGAAACGTTTTCGTTTTATTTAATATCAGAATATTATTATTCCTAAGGTATGCCTGAAAGTGTTTATTGTGTGGGTGCGTGTGTTGATTCAGACTACTTCTTGAGTGAACTATTTTTGTTGTGTTCTTTCTTTAAATGTAAACGAAACTCATCCATTTGTCAAACAGCAATGAATGAAGTGAAAAAATCCTTTGTTTAGCTGAAGGAGAAAAGAGAGTAACTACTCATTAAGTGGTTGCACACAAAGTAATTAAATGTTATGGAATACTAACAAATAAGTAGTTCAATATTGTTGGTGACGCTGAATCTCAGTAAAAAGTGGTTATGGTCGCCTGTCAGCCAAAATCAAACACAAGCAGCCAACAAACAAACAGTCAGTGTCAACTGTCATCCAACAACAAACAATTTATCAATTCACATCGATTTTTTGTTGTGCATTATTGGGGACCCTGAGAAAAGCAAAAAAAAAATATAACCAATGTAATTAATGGAGACCCATTGGCCCTCCTCCTCCTGCTTCTTTACGTTCTGCTCTCTTTGCACTTTCAGTTAGTTAAACACACATTAATGCAAGATGTTTTCAAACGGTCTTCCGTGCAATTTACCATTTCCCAGTTGTTTGGGCATATCGAAAGACAGTGGAAATGATGAACTACTGCCCTCCAATACAGGCAACAGAGAACCCGTGATTTTGAACGTATACGATATGGTAAGTAATGCATATCCGAAATACCTGCTGTACAAGAACCTTGTGATATGACATACATTTCAATAGAACAGATCTCCTGGAGAGGAGATTTGTTACGGACAAATATTCTACTTGCAAACATTTTGTAAAGGAAAATAGGCTTCTAAAAAGAATTAGTATAAGAGGAAGACTCTTGCAGATAAAGTTTTGTATAAGACACTCACATTAGAATCAACATAGTATTTGTAAGAAAACCCATATGGAAAAAGAGTCAGTAAAAAATGTGGCAAATTTTGTATGAGAATCATTTCACAAATAAACTTTCATTTTTTCTATAAGTAACCCGTATAGAGTCAGTTTTCAGTTAAATCTTTCTGTTAGAAACTCTCCTAAAGAAAAATATCAACAGAAGGAGAAATTTGATCATTATTTCTATAAAAAAAACTAGGGTATAAAAGAAATGTGTTCACAGAAATGTGTTTTACGAAAAAACTCGAAAAGGACGATGTTTCTATAACAAACGCTTCTTTTCCTGCAGATTGTTTAGGAGAAGGACGATTTATAAAATGCTCGTTTGCACAATAGTGATAACAGGTCTATCTAAAAGAAAATTATCTATACCATTGTTTGATATTAGAAAAGTCGATACACAAAGTCGATACACAAAACATTCGTAGAGAACATATTCTATAATATCGTATTAAAGTTTACTAAAATTAGTGGTAGAAGTCTTAATGAAACTTTTCTATAAGTGAGGATAGCGCTTATACATGTCGTTTCTATAAATAGAATGCCTAATTACGTTTTTAAGTGATACAATTTTGCGAAGGTTAACATTTCTACAAGAATACTAGTTATTGAGTAAGTGAAAGAGGCCTTAAATGAGCTTATTAAAAAAGATTGCGTCTTGCAAGCGTTTCTTTACAAAATGTGGCACCGAACGATATTTTCTTTAAACGAATATATTCTATGTTAAAATATAGTACTTATACTGCAGTATACGAGTCGACTTCTTAAAGACCGTATTTAAAACATAAATGCTTTATATCCTTTCCGAATACTTCACCCACTAACTTGCTTTTTTGTTTTTAGTATTGGATAAACGAGTACACAACATCAATTGGTTTGGGCGTCTTTCATTCCGGCGTAGAGGTATTTGGCACTGAATTCGCATATGGTGGTCACCCTTTCCCATTTACGGGGGTATTCGAAATAACACCCCGCGATCATGATGAACTTGGCGATCAATTTCAATTTAGACAAAGTATACAAATTGGATGTACAGACTTTACGTATCAAGAGGTGCGTCGTATTGTCGAGGAATTGGGCAATCAATTTAGAGGAGACCGTTATCATCTAATGAACAATAATTGCAATCATTTCTCCAGTGCACTTACTCAGGTAAAAACAAAACTAAAATCGAGATACTCAAAAGATCCACACCAGCCAGACACAGTGTTCGAGTGCCACCTAATTATTTACACGCGTGTTTACATTCATTTGATTTGCATCAAAATGCTTGATTGTGTGTGCTGCGTTTTATGTGGTTACTTCTGATATATTGTAAGATAAAATTATGAGTTATTTTTTGTAATGGTATTGAATTTATTTTTAGATCCTTTGCGGCCAAGAAATCCCCAGTTGGGTAAATCGTTTAGCCCATTTCAGTTCATGTGTACCTTTTTTACAAAGATGCTTGCCAAAGTAAGTATATTTTATAGTTTGTGTAATAGTTAAAGTTCAATCACGGCAAATATAGCATCAAGCTGTTGGCTGAAGTGAAATACGGCAACAAAATACGAAACAGCTTTCAAACAACTTAAAGAGAAAGACAAATAGTATGGGGATTCACTTAAGCTCTTAAATACATCCTATGCCTCGTATTTTTCTAAGTTCAATATTAAAATTGGTATACAAGTATGAAACATGTTTGACGTTTCGTAATTATACAAGTTTTGCGAAGTTTACGATGGATTTATGGCTTCGAATGAAACCCCATAATATGGAGCGTACATCTCGAGAAATTACAATTTAAATTTCTACAAATAATATGATATGATTTACTAGGAAATTAACTTTGAGACAACCAAGTTTTGAAAGACAGTTTCGAAAAAAAAACCCAGATAATATGGTAAAACCTAGATTTACTACGAAATTAACTTTTATGTGATATTATATGATAAAACCAAGATTTACTAGGAAATTAACTTTAAAACACTGTATTAAAGATAATATGATAAACCCAAAAAAATTTCCTGAAGAATATTCTCTTTGGAGTTAATTCAAAAGAAATCTTAATTGAAAACTTTATTTAAGAGATCCGATTTCTAAAAATTTTACACATTTCTATAACACTTAACAAAAAGGTGCTAGTAAAACTGTAACAAATATAATTTGTCTCTTCTGTCTGTTTCAGAGAATGGCTAACTCCGAATGCCTTACAGCAAAGCATTACAGCTATCCAGGAACGTGATGAATCCGAAAATAGCCCCCTCTGAGATATGGCCTGTCCAGGCCATTCTACATAATCGAAACAACAATGCACCAATTTGTACTATATACATACATACATACAAAACAAAACAAAATCAACAAACAAACATGCAAAAACGTACATATACAACATATATTATTATATTCATACAATTATATTTTATTTTCTAAATACAATTTTTTGTCTTATTTAAAAAGAAGAAAAAAACAAAAACAAAATGATAAACCAGAAGAAAAAAAACTCATAATTTTAGTGAAATAATAAATAAAATTTGATGATTTAAATTTAACGAAAACGATGAACGATGATAATAGAATATATATATATTAACACTAAGAAAAACATTACAAAACACAAAGAAAAACAAAATATTGTCCAATTTTTTTTCCGAATTTAGGATTTTAATTAAAAAGTTGTTAAGAAAAAACCTACATCTCTGAAGTAGTTTGTTGTACTGAGTGTGTGTAAGTTTTAATTGTGTCTCAATTTTGAGCAAAATCTGAATCTGGCGTTTTAAAACAGCAAACAAGACGTATTTAATCATGAGTGGGTGTTTCGACAATAACTGGGCTGCAACGAAAATGAAAAATTAAATCAGCTGTTGTATTGCTCCCATCTTAAATTCATCTTGACAGCAATCAACATCTGCGTTATCTACGAGAATTTTCCCCCAACAGATTTGATAAATTTTCCCCATCAGTTTACTTAATTTCACAGTTTTCAACACTAAAAATGGTTGTCAACAACAGAGCATGATTCAGCTACAACAGGTTGTGATATTATAGCAAGTTTATGTTTTCGCATAGTTTTTGGATAACCGCCGGTTGTTTGAAAATTAGCATTTTCCGGTTTGGAAAAAATTAAATCAAAGTAGGTCGAAATGTTGGCAAATATTAATCAAATTTATTATCGCGATATGTCAATAAAGTACGTCCAAGTAACACGTACGTGTCTGACAAAAGCTCTTTTATAAACTTAGTAAAATAGATTTTATGACCTTAACACTACCTTTACCCCAGACGAGAAAAGTCCATGGAAATTGTAAAAATTGTTGTTGTGTTGCTTCCGAAACCGGGCAAACGCCTAGGATACCCTTCGTCATTTCAACCAATATGTCTCCTGGATACAATGGTGGCTTATAGTACAAACAATTCGGCTTCCGGAAAGCAAGGTTGACGATATATTCCATTCGGATGGTGACTCAAAAAGCGAAACAGACTATGTCAAACATAACCAAAAAGAAGAAGAAAGAGCGGATTAGAAAACGGATACTAAGATACTAAATCTTCCAATCCATTGGACATACCAGAGCAGGCGTAAGTAAAAAATGTTTCGGAAATGTTATGCGAAATGCTATTGCACTGACATGGCCTTATAGAAGGAATGGGAGCACAAAATAAGTACTGTGCAGTTATCACACTAGATGTGAAGAATGCTTTCAATTCTGCTAACTGGCAATGCATAATTTATACACTCTATGGACTGGGAGTCCAGCATACATTTCAAGCCATTTTAGTAATAGGAAACTATTCTATGAATCGGGTGGCCGTCGGTGGTGCACTGGTTAGTGTGCATGCCTATTGTACATGAGATGCAGAGTTCGATTTCTTTCGGCGGCGGTCACCTCGTATAGTGACGGCGACACTATCGAGTATTCAGCCGTGAGAAAGCTTCTCAAAACTGTTCGGAACCGGTGGTCCCAATCAGTGACTATAAAACTAGAAAGCTCACTGGTTGGGAGAAGCCCTCCTCAATTCCTTCATGGGATGTAATGGGAAACCATTTATTTATTTATGAAACGGAGGATGAGCCTGTAACATACTTTTGTTTCTGCGGGAGCCCCTCATGGGTCGGTTATCGGACGACTTTAATACAATCGGGTTTGCAGACGACATAGCAGTGGCCACCGTTGCAAGACACATCGATGAGGTGGAACTATATGCAAATGAGATCATTAACTCTATTAGGTCCTGTATGATTAAAGCCGGACTCCAGCTAGCCGAGGCAAAGGCAGAAGTTGTAGTGGTAAGTAGTCGTAGAAGGGAGGATATCATCTAAGGATGACTTAAAATATCTAGAAGTAATGATAGACTCGAGACTAACATTTAATAAACATAGAGTATGTCCGATACTAATCGGCAAATGTTAGTTCAGACCTAGCGAGAATGATGCAGAATGTAGGAGGTCCTATGCAGAATAAGAAGACTATGATATCCAGAATGGTCAGTTCCATAATGCTATACCCAAAATCAGTAAGGTTTCCTAAGTGCGGCTTCTCATCGGTGCAGAGGTTGAGTGCCTTAAGGTTCTGATGTGCTTACCGCACGACATCCATGTATAGTTGCGGGAATGATACCCATTGGTATTCCGGCGGATGAGTCCAGGAGATTGTACGAGGCAAAACAAATACGGGAACAGACAATAACAGCGAGAGTTCGCGGAACCGAACAAGACAGTGACAATATAGATGGGATAACTCGCAAAATGATAGATGGACGTACAAACTAATCCCAAAGGTGGAAACATGGATCAAAATGAGTCACGGGGAAGTGGACTACCACCTAACATTTTTCAACAGGCCATGGAGGATTTAGGAAGTACCTATTTACTTATAAGTATGGACACGATACCTCACCAATGTATCCAAGATGCCCTGATATGGAAGATGTTATCTTTAGTTGCCCAAGATTTGAAGAAAAGCGGAACGCAATCATCGAGCTAAGACATAACATTACCCCGGAGAATGTTATAGAAATAATGTTGAGCTGAGAAGTGGAAGTTGCTCCACAACTATATAACCTCCGTTATGAAGAAGCTGCACATAGTAGAAGTAAATGACATACCAGCCCCGAAAAGTAATACCCTCAGAGGCATTCCCGCGGGGAGAGTTGTGAAGAGTTGAGAAGGCGATTTAGTGAGTAGGTGGCGCAAAAGTAGCGAATCTCACATAATAAACTTGTTCATATCTTTTGGAAGATTTGCGCACCCAAGAAAAAAGACCAGACAATTGAGAATACAACAACTTTTAAGCAACCGTTAGTGCAATTTCGTGTGAATTCAATATGTACAAATATAAAACTGTCTGTTCCTCGAACGAAAGCTTTCGTTCGTGTTCTAGTCGAAAGAAAGTTGATTTGAGTTCCACAATCATGCAATTTCAAGTCGAATGAAAATATAAAATTGATCAAAACTTTTCAGTACAAATTTGGGTTCCTCTATTTTGAATCTGCTGTCATTTGCGACCAAATATTGAGTCAGTCGAACCAAAATGTCGGATTAGAGGACCCAATTTGATTCGAATGTGAGTGACTGGCTTTCGGTCGCTTAGTTTTTAGTTCGAGATCAGGAAACAGTCCACAAATAAATTCCAAAATATCCACATAAAAATAGATTTGTCTAAATTGTTCGGTCTTTTGCGACTATGTTTTGATTCTTTTTCGCAATTACAACGAAACGTCGCCGAATTGGCCGCTTCAAATCAAATTATTTGCGAATCATTCAACTGAAGATATTTATTTTAGACGTTTGTAACCGTACTTGATATTACAGGCTTGGTTATTGAAATTAATAAATATGAAATGAATGGTTGGTCAGGTTGATTTTGACATAATGAGAAATGCGGGACTTCCATTGGAATGTCAATAAGGTTTTATTGTAAATGGCTTTTATTTTGTTAACTTTATTTATATTGGGATACTTATTATTTATTGGGATACTTATTCACGTGTTTATTTGCTGTCTTTTATGCAGTTAAGTTTGAAGTTGTTGCTCGTTTTCAGGACTGTCATGATCTTTTTATCGTTTTACATTATTATGGCTGGGGAGCCAACAGGTTACATCTACTAGTGGAGTTGTATTATTTTATATATAGACATTTAATGAATTTTTATATATATTTAATTGTTAATGAACTTATTTTATTCAGGTACTTAAAAATTGTAATATGTTATATTGGCCATGAGGCTTGTGTATTACAAATGAATTTCAAATAAATAAATAAATAAAAAAATAAATAAAATTTATCCCGCAGAAATTTATTCGCAAAATGAAAGATTTTGTTGAATATTTGTTTTTTGTTTGTTTGTTTATTTTTCACACAAACTGTCATATAAATTACTTCGAACACCCTTATATTGGGATTTTTTCGTACTTTCCAACACCGTACAAGAATAATTGTTTATTTTTTATTTTGCAGAGAGACGCTTTGTTTTGACAGCATCCATACTACACACATTCACGTTTTGACAGTCGGCTGCAAAAAACATTTATTCGCTGCACACATTTTTGTTTATACTGTGCAAAAATTAAATTTTACTGCATAAAATTAACAAAAATTCATACAAAACTCGAATGTTTTATACACTAGACCAACAACAAGATGGCACACAGTGAAAATTTTCAACTGAATACCTTTCGTAGTTATGTTACAATACTGGGCGATAGTAAGGCCACCGATGACAAGAAACTACGGGCCGCCCAGGAGTTAAGTGAACATTTCGAAGTGGTTGTTCAAAGCTCGTCGTACCCGTCATTCTTGGAACATTCACTAAAGGCTTTTATGCACTTCTTACAAGATGGTGAACCGCAATTCATCCAGGAGTATCAAGCGCATCAAGTATGTGAAAAATAAATCTAAGATCTTTTTACCCCTCGCGTGCCCAGTTTGGGTATAAATGTGTATGTGTGCTGTTTGTTTTTTTAGGTGCGCAAATTGATTTTGGAAATGATACACCGGCTGCCGATCAGTGAGAATTTGAGGCAACATGTGAAGTCGATTATATCGTTAATGTTGAACATTTTACAAATTGATAACGAGGAAAATGTGCTGGTGTGTCTGAGGATCATAATTGAGCTACATAAAAATTTTCGGCCCTCGTTCAATAATGAGGTAAGTTTTATTCGGAATGAAAGATAAATTTACTTTATAAAACGACAGAAATTTCTCGAATAGATCCTTTAAGAAGGCATTTCTTAAACACAATCTGTGGATAATAAAAGGTAAAGTTCTTTTAGAAATTACAAAACAATGTATGAACTGTTGTCCATGGAAAAGGTGGCAGGAGAACAATTTGTAAGAGTTCACATTATTTCTCAAGTACCCGGTAGGAAACGCTCGTAATCTCTCAAATCTCTCACAACTTTTTATGACAAAATTAGTATAAATTAATTTGAAAAAATAAAGAAACCTTTAAATTTATTTATTCATTCATTATTCATAAATGACATTACTGCTTAGTTATTGAATGAATAAATAAATTAAATAACATTATATAAAAGGAATTATGGGTAACAGTTGCAACTACCCAGTTGGAAAATGTATCTGCTAATATATTGCTGACTTTGCGTATTAAACATTGATTAGGCTGATGCGCTTTTGATGTCGCAACTATTGTACGGTCTTGGATTGCATTTTAAAAAATTGAAGCGTATAGCTTTGTCTGTAACGTTCGTCGTCGGGATCATATCTTTATGTAAACCATTTATTTTTACACGATAAACTAGAGATTCTCACATCTTTGTTCCTCGTATCTGCATATGTTTTCATTCGAGACCGTTTCTTATTAGAATTGCTCGTAGTTGGAACCGGCTGCCTCATGAATTGCATATTTTCTCTCACTTTAATAATGTATTTAGTTCATAGTTTTGTAACTGATTTGGAATCTTATTCAGTTTTTCTAATTGTTTTGCCTTTTAAGTTAGTTTAGCTGGTGTATATATGTAATTGTATTTTTTTTTATGTAAAATTGCCTCAACGTCTCTATACATGTGCGAAATCATCCACAACTATGCTTGGTTTTGTGCTTGGAGAACAAAATGAGTTTTAATGTTCTGTAATGAACTTTTAACTATTTAAAAAAGAATACAGTTTCGATGATTTGTAATGTTTTGCTGAAACTGCGGTTTTCGGATTTTCAAATGTTTACATTGCAAATCAGCTGTTTACATACAAAAGTTCTTATTTGTTGCAAGTTTTTGCTGTATGTCGTCTGTGTACTTTTTGTCTGGCTGCGTACTGATAATTTGTAACAAATTGTCTGCTTACACCAAAAAGCCAAAAACGAGACAGCAAGAGAGTGATTAGTTTGACAGTTCGATGATAGAGAACTTAAAGTTTTTACTGGAGAAATTTTTGCCAGTAAGAATTATATAATACAGTTTGTCAAGAAAATGTTTGCAATGCCAAACAATCTGAATAAATTCGAATAGAAACGCTGATCACAAAACTAAATGCATTACTTTTTTATTTATTTTTTAAATTATTACGTTTGTTTGTAACTAGAATACGTTAACAAAAGTTCGATTTCAAGCAATAATAACAGAAATATAAATAAAAATAAAAATCAATTCAAATTCAGTGGTGTCAAACAAATCTTTGCAAAATTTTCCTCAATTTGTCGACATAGAGAATTTCTCCGGAGTATCAAATTTTTCAGTTTTTAGTACTTTGTATGTCTACCTACCTTCGGCATGTATTACTGCTTGCAAACGCCTATGCATTGAATTTATTAGCTTCGGAATATCATATTCTTCAGGTATTCTTTCCCATTCCTCTTTAGTGAATTTGACCAAATCGGTTTTATTCTTGGGAGATCGTTTTCCTACTTTTTTCTTTAAGTGAACCCATAAATGTTCTATAGGGTTCAAGTCAGGGCTTTGAGCAGGTGTATCAATGACTTTACTGCAGTTGTATAGTAACCAGGTCCTACACAGATATGATTTGTGTTTAGGATCATTATCCTGGTAAAGTTTGTATTTTAACTTCTTGGTATTTTCTTGATCGACAAATCTAAATTTCCGAGCACTGTAACTCAGTTCCAGGTACAACTTAGGTACACTGTAACTCAGTTCCAGGTACAACTCCTTAGTCATTATTTCATCCAAAATCCTTATTTTGCCTACTCCCTTACTTGAAATACAACCCCAAATCATATCTGGAAGCTTTCCAAACTTGACTGTGGCAATTATATTTTTGGTTTCTAAAGCTGTAAGAGGTTTTCGCCATACTCTTTGGGGCCCATCATGATAGTATAACATGATCTTCGTCTCATCGCAAAAGATGAGTATTCTTCCCAGTATTCCGTAGGGAATGAAATGTGTTCTGAAGCAAATTTAAGTCTCTTCTCAATATTCTGAGTTGAAAGAAGCTTTTTTTTTCCTAGCTGATCTTGAGGAGTATTTGTGTTTCAGATGTACTTTTCGAACGGTTTCATGCGATACATTAACCCGGCAGTCATTTTTCATTTCAAGAGCAAGATCTCTTGTGCTAGCATGGGGATTCTTGTAAATAGTTTTTATTATTTTGTTTTCTTCTCGTCTTGTCAGCTTGTTTGGTCTGCCTGTTGAGTGCTTTAACTCGAGTCTTCCTTCTTTTTCTGCACGGTTTATGATGTTGTATACAGTTCTTAGCGTGAGAGAAAACATTTCAGCAAGCTCTTTAACCGATTTGCCTTTACAGTAATTAAAATACACCAACTGAATAATGTCTTCACAAACACGTTTTCCTGGCATTTCTAAAATTAATTGTAGCCGTCACAAGTTGCATGAAATACCATTACTTTCCGAATAAAATCAATTGCTCTTCCTACTTCATGCACTACCATCAAAAAAAATCAAAGTCTAATATTTACGCATAAACCTAACGGTGTTTGTTTTTGCATTGTGGTTTTGCAAAGAATTCTTTGACACCATCGAAATTGGGTACGTTTGTTTTTTTTTTTTTGTTGCTTTTCCATAATGTTTGCCCGAATTCAAAGTAGTTTTGATGCTCTCCAGTCGTGTGAAAGTAATATAACGTAATATGTAGAAAAACTAAAAACAAATAACCCTATGTCGCTGTATTTGTTTACTTAAAGAATTATTTACAAAGTATTTGTGTTTTGCAAACATTTTGTATATAAAATAACAAATTAATCTTTGGAATTTTATTTTTTAAGAGAAAAGATGGGGTGATAATACCCTGTAATTAACCTTTAACTATTTCAGCTAAAAAAAAAAATAGGACAATTTTGGGGATTTGTAATGTTTTGTTTGAACTGCGTTTGTTGATTCTTCCAATGTTTACACTGCAAATCAGCTGTTTACATACATAAGAAAAATCTTATTTCTTGCAAGTTTTTACTGGATGTCGTCCTGGTACTTTTAGTAACATTTTCTACTGGGAGAGTAAAATAATCTGCCTTACTCTCTCAAAAATGGAAAAGTACACAGCCAGACCCAAGAACAATTTATTCTGAATAGGAATTCCCCTACAATTATTTTTCGGGAGTGTGAGTTCACATATGTATACTTACATTGTGAATGGGAATTCCCAACATTGTTATAATAGGCGTGACTAAGTCACAATATCCTTGCTCGCAAAGATAAAATAAATAAGTAAATGGTTTCCCATTACATTCCATTAAGAAAGTGGAGAGAGCTTCGCAAAAATTATTGTGTTTAAATATCTTAATGACAACCCTTATCCTAATTCTATATTTTTTTTCTTTAAGGTGCAACAATTTTTGGCTTTGGTTAAAAAGATTTATACTGAACTGCCTAATCATATGAACAAAATATTTGAACCCACACAGCAGATAAGAATAAAAGACTTGAAAGAACTAAATATGGAGCAATTGTTGTCCGAAACATATGCTATAAAATCAATACATGTTGAGAATCCCAACGATTCGGTTACATTTCAAATGGTAAAGTATTACGAACCCTTTATTTTTAAACTGATACATATGCACTTGTGTACTAATATTATTATTGTTTAGTATAATCTCTTACCACGCGGCATGTTATCGCTCAGGGTTTTGCAAGAATTACCCATTATTGTGGTGCTTATGTATCAAATATACAAGAATGCAGTGCATCAAGAAGTTTCCGAATTTATTCCCTTGATAATGACAACCATAAATTTACAACCTTCCATGATTCACAGGTAACAGAGCGAGTATAATAATTATTATAATATTCAACTTTTTAATACAACATTTATTATTTTTCTTTCTCTCAAGGAATTCACAATTTTTCAATAAAGAAATCTTTATTGATTTTATGGGAGCTCAAATAAAGACCCTCTCATTTCTCGCCTATATTGTAAGACTGTTTCAAGATACAATACTGACGCATTCCGCCTCAGTGACAAGTGGCATCTTAAGTCTAATGCATCTATGCCCCAAAGAAGCAGCTCATTTAAGAAAAGAGTTGTTAATCGCAGCCCGACATATATTTGCCACAGATTTAAGGCAAAGTAAGTAGATTGCCAGTAATTCAATAATAAATAATAAATATATTATTTAATTCCCAGAATTTATACCCTCCATTGAACGTCTGTTCGATGAGGATTTGCTTATAGGCAAAGGTGTTACCCTGGACTCGATACGCCCTTTGGCTTACTCCACCTTGGCAGATTTAGCACATCATGTGCGCCAGAGTTTAAGTTTAGATGTATTGGAAAAAGCCATCAAATTATTCTCGAAAAATGTTCACGATGAATCTTTGGCCACTGGTATACAGACAATGTCATGTAAATTGTTATTAAACTTGGTGGATTGTGTAAGACATCACAGTGATGTGGATCCCATTAAGGCTCGTAGTCTGTTGACCACATTATTGAAGGTGTTTGTATATAAATTTCAAACAATTGCTAAAATAACCCTGCCCACAATAACGCAAAGACTGTAAGTATTAAAACAATATTTTTTTGACTGGCTAAACAAGCAAAATCTAAACTTTATAGAAAGGCTCAGGCATCATCCTCGACCTCGCCGGTGCCGAATGCTTCATCGACATCAACTTTGGACAATAAAGATGCTATTATGGTAGATAAGTTCATCAAGAAATTATATTTCTCTTTTGTAAAATTAAACTCTCACAATTGTATTTAAAGGACAACTCTGGTGACCAAACAGCCAAGAATCAATTGACGGGAAATCAAATGCTTTGTTCTCTTAACATTGTGGAATACCGCAGTTTGGTTAAAACATTAGTAGGTGGAGTCAAAACAATAACGTGGGGATTTGTCAGTTCTAAGGTATAGTAAACACTTAAAATAAAAATTAGATTCTTGAACGATAAAACCGGGGCATCCCAATATTTTAAAACATATTTGCATTTTCTGTATTTTTTTTTGTTGCATAGGAGAATTTCTATAACAAAAAGTATAAAAATTTAACATCACTTTCTGTAGAAAACATCACTAAAAACTTAGTTTAATTTTACATAATTAACTTTTTCATTTATATGCAGTCACCCACCGTCGATGTCAACAAACTAAAACAGGAAAAGCTTTTCCAACCTTATGAGGTCAGTATTTATATAGATTTGGTTCACTGGGCCATGGAGGCACTGGATATATATTCGATTAATACCTCACCCGCAAACCAATTGAAAACATCTGGCATAATACCAAGAACAAAAGAAGAAAAGGAAGTTTTAGAACATTTCAGTGGAATTGTAAGTTTTATTTAACTTCCCTCAAAGAATCAAAATTTATTTGGCATTTTCTCCTTTACAGTTCCTTATGATGCATTCACAAAATTTCCAAGAAGTTTTTGCCACAACCATCGATTTTATGGTAGAGCGAATACACAAGAACCCCTCTCTACAGATTGTGGCAAATTCATTTTTGGCTAATCCTACCACATCGCCTTTGTTTGCTACGGTATTGGTTGAATATCTTTTAGGAAAAATGCATGAAATGGGTACAAATGTCGAAAGATCAAATTTGTATTTAAGACTTTTCAAACTAGTGTTTGGCAGTGTCAGTCTGTTCCCCGTGGAAAATGAGCAGATGTTAAAGCCACATTTACATAATATTGTAAATCAATCTATGGAACTGGCTTTAACTGCTGAGGAACCTTATAACTATTTCCTTTTATTGAGGGCATTATTTCGTTCGATTGGAGGAGGTTCTCATGATTTGCTCTATCAGGAGTTCCTGCCTTTATTACCAAATTTACTGGAGGGTTTGAATCGTTTGCAAAGTGGTTTCCACAAACAACATATGAAGGATCTATTTGTGGAATTGTGCTTGACAGTGCCTGTTAGATTGTCATCACTATTGCCATATTTGCCAATGTTAATGGATCCCCTGGTGTCGGCTCTGAACGGTTCGGCAACACTTGTCAGTCAGGTATGTATGAACAGAGGACAACTATACCAATCGTTGTTTCTATAAGAAAAGTTTATTCTAACAATCTTATCTTTCCTTCCAAAGAATCTTTCTAAAAAAAAAAACTGCTTAACAAAGAATACACAAAGATTGTACATTTAAAATATGTAAAATGTATATTTCTTGGGAATAAAAAAGTTTTAAAATATCTAAAATTTACATATCTTTCTAGGGTTTACGAACTTTAGAATTATGCGTGGACAATTTACAACCAGACTTTTTATACGACCATATACAACCTGTAAGAGCCGCTCTTATGCAAGCTCTCTGGAAAACTTTGCGCAATCAAGACAATGCGGCCTTGGTAGCCTTTCGCGTTCTAGGCAAATTTGGTGGAGGAAATCGCAAAATGATGACTGAACCGCAGTGCATACAATACACAAACAGTGAGATACAACCAACCTCTGTGGTGACCTATTTCCAAGAACATGAGAAACCCATCGATTTCCCTATTGACAAAGCCATTGAAACTGCTTTCTCGGCGTTAAGCTCAAATGCCACTGATTCGTTTTACAGACGTCAAAGTTGGGAAGTCATACGTTGTTTCTTAGCAGCCTCTATTAATCTCGATGATGAGAAGCATACTTTGCAAAAGTTTTTCCTACATCCCAGTTTTCTGGATAACAACATCGTTAATATGGCAGTGAATCAAAACAAGATTGAGGAGTATCAAGCTCGCAAAACTTTACAAAATGCCTTGACTGGAATGTTTGTGGCTTCTGCCACTAAAGACCTAAGGGAATATGTATTCCCTGTAATGGTGGCTGTGGTGCGCCATTACACAATGATAGCCATAGCACAACAAGCCGGACCCTTCCCTTATAAACAATATTACTCGCTAAGTGGCATAGATCCTTTGGTTTTAGTGGATGCCCTTGCTATTTGCATGGGCCATGAAGAAAAGGAACTGTGTAAACCGGGTCAACTTTGTATAGGATTAATACTGGACACTGCTGCTAATATTTTGGGAAGTAAAGAGAGAGCTTGCCGTCTGCCTTTGATGCAGTACTTGGCCGAAAAAATGACAGCTTTGTGCTACGAAAGACCTTGGTACGCCAAGGTTGGCGGCTGCAAAGCTATACAGTTTTTGTACCAGCACTTTTCATTAAGATCCCTATATCAACATCTATTCTCTTTCGTAAAAGCCTTTATGTTTGTATTAATGGATTTGGAGGGTGAAGTATCCAATGGTGCCATTTACATAGCAAAAACAAATTTACGCTCGTTACTAGATTTATGCATGACCTCAAAAGACTATGAAAGTGAAGATATTACAGTCATTAAGAATAAAGCTATCTACGATGTTATCCACGAATTAGTGCGACAAGTGACTAGTCCCAATACTTTGGTGCGACAAGAATCGATGGCTTCTTTGAAGTACATAGCTACGCTGCAAAACCGCACTGTTTCGGAGGTAATGGATCCACACAAAGAAGTTTTGGCTGATATAATACCACCCAAAAAACATTTGTTGAGACATCAACCGGTTAATGCTCAAATTGGTTTAATGGAAGGAAATACCTTTTGTACCACCCTGGAGCCTAGACTGTTTACCATAAATCTTACAAACAGTTACCATAAACTCTTCTTTCACGAATTGTTGACCCTTTCGGAGGCTGAAGATTCCACTCTTATGAAGCTGGATTGTTACAAAAATGTTACCAATTTGGTGCCATTGCGGATAAGTGCCTTAAGAGCCCTTGCAGCCTGTCATTATATAACGGATACCCAGCATAAAGATAAAATTATTAACATTCTCTTCAAGCTAATGGAGCATAAGAAGCCAGAGCTCCAAGAGGCTGCCTTTAAATGTATGAAAAGATTTAATGCTGGAATACAAATTGATAAGAAGGAAATTCACAATTGTATAAGACCTTTGCTATTAACTTTGGGAGATCATCGCAACCTCACGCTAACAGCCACAAAACGTTTATCGTACTTTACCCAACTATTCCCACATATGTTTAATGAAAAGTTAAGCGAACAAATTCTAGAACTTTGCCGTAAACTACTGGAGATATCAATACAAATCTGCAAGCAAGGTCAGCAAGGAGGAAATTTCTTCGCTGCCATACGAGGAGGAGAATATGAACAGAAAGTAGTTTGCCTCATTGAAATGTTCCATCAAATAACAGCTGCTACTCCAAAATACATAGAGAATCTGTGTCAATTGGTTTTGCAAACCGAGAAAAATCTTTTGATCGAATCCTCGTCACCCTACAGGGCACCATTGCTGAAGTTTCTGCTACGTTTTCCTTCGGAGACGGTGGATTATTTCCTTTCCGATGTGTACATAGTAGATGCACAATGGAATCGTTTCTTCATTTACTTGCTCAAACATAAAGATGGGCAATCTTTCCATGCCGTCTTGAAGTCACCAAAATGTATAAAGGCGGTAATACGTTTGATAAGTTGTGCCCAAATTGATAGTTCTATAATGAGCGATGAACAAAAACTGGAGGTACAAGAACAAGCTATAAAGATTGTATACACTGTAATGGAATGCGATGACCAGTGGATAGCTACTCAAACGGATTTGATTAATTGTTTAAAACACCTTTGGCAATATAATCTAAGCAACAGCTGCCAAGAGAGCGTCATCAGTTACAAGTGGCATTTAGTGGGCAAGATATTGCTAAAATATTTCTCCCACAATACAAATGAAATTGAACTGTTGTTTCAACTCTCCAGAGCATTATGTTTGCATTTCATACCTGATTTCTATTTCCTGAGAGACTTTTTACAGAACACTGTAGCACAAAGTTATACCGTCTATTGGAAGAGGCAGGCCTTCTTCTACTTTGTGGAAAATTTCAACAATGTTTCTTTGTCAGAGGAGTTAAAGGCGAAGATTATTACGTCCATACTAATACCCTGCTTTATAGCCAGTTTTGATAAGGGTGAGGGCAACAAATTGATTGGAGCTCCGCCTACACCGTTCCAAGAAGACGACAGTAATATAGTGTCAGTGTTTATCAGCAAAGTATTCGATCCTGATAAGCCATATGCCAACGACGATGCTGTACGCATTGCTTTGCTGCAATTCGCCTGCCTTTTAGTAGAGCGAGCTTCACAGCACATACATGATGGTGATGCTAATAACAAGAGGCAAGGTAATAAATTGAGGCGTTTAATGACTTTTGCATGGCCCTGTTTGTTGAGTAAAAACTCAGTGGATCCTACTGCTCGTTATCATGGTCATCTATTACTGGCTCATATCATTGCTCGCTTGGCTATACATAAGAAAATTGTGTTGCAAGTATTCCATTCGCTGTTGAAAGGTCATGCTTTGGAGGCAAGGCCTGTGGTACGTCAAGCTCTGGATGTTTTAACACCAGCCATGCCTTTACGAATGGAGGATGGTAATACTATGCTAACCCACTGGACTAAGAAAATCATTGTAGAGGAGGGTCATTCCATGCAACAGCTCTTCCACATACTACAATTGATCGTGCGCCATTATAAGGTAAAAGCATATAATCCATTAAACAAAAAAAAAAAACTATTAATACTTGTTTACTTTAGGTTTATTTTCCCGTACGCCATCAATTGGTTACCCATTTGGTTAATTATATGCAACGTTTGGGATTTCCTCCAAATGCATCTTTGGAACATAAGAAACTTTCTGTAGAACTAGCTGATGTCATTATCAAATGGGAATTGCAACGCATTAAAGAGGACGAGACTGAAAGTAAATTGTTAAGTTCTAATTTGGATGATGAAATGGATGATAAATCAACTGTGAAAAGAAGTACTGGGGAAGATTTCAATGAATCGCATCGCAAGAAGTTGCAAGCGGATGGGCCAAGAGCAAGTAAGATTAGACTGACTGAATTGAAATTGAAGCTCCTAATATGAATATTTAAAACCCCGTAGGCTCGTCAGAACCCTCCATAAGCGCCAAGGCAGACGAAAGCAGTCGTTCCATAGGAAAGGTTCACTGCGATACTGTTTTAAATTTCCTTATAAGACTGGCGTGTCAGGTAAACGATAGCCAGCCTACTATACTTAATTCCGGAGATAATTTGTCCAGAAGGTAATATATCTTAAAGGAATCGGAAACAGCGAACGTTTTGTCAATGTTTAGCTTTCCAGTCGACTGAGCTTTGTAGATGTTCTTTAATCCTTAACAACTTCGGCTTTTCAGATGTATTGTCTTACTTAAAACAGCCATGCGTCCCGATGTTTGGCCCCAACCTTTCGAGTTGAAACTTAATTGGATGGATAAAATATTCACTACGATCGAATCACCCCATACAAATATTAACAATATTTGCACTGCTTTAGACTTTCTTACATTCCTAAATAATATAATGAAACCTGATCAATTGTTGGCCATTATAAGGCCCATACAAAAGGGTCTTTCCGCATGCATAATACATCAAAATACGAAGATAGTCCGTCTAATGCATGTCCTCATTACCCGCTTGATGACTATATTTCCACCGGATTCGCAACACAAAAACGATGAGTTGGATATTCTTTACAGTGCTATCAGCAAAATGATTGTTGACAATTTAACATTTTACGAAAAGAGTCCCCAACCAAATCCGTCATCTCTCTTTGGTACTCTAATGATTTTGAAAGCTTGCTGCGTTAACAATCCGGAATATATTGATCGTCTTATGTTACAATTTATAAGAGTTTTAAATCGCCTCACGAAGGAACACATTGCCATGCAGAATAACACCCAGGCCATGAATCCCTCAGCCGAGGGCAATCACTTGTCATTGGAATTGTTAATACTCTCCCTAGATATGATTAAAAATCGTATTGTAATCATGAGTGTAGAGGTACGAAAGCTATTGATTGGAAGCATAATAGTAAGTCTGATTGAAAAGAGTATGGACGCTAAGATCATCAAATGCATCATAAAAATGTTGGATGATTGGGTAAGGGTTAAGGAACAGAATCCCATGGTCCAAATACCCTCGATAAGAGAAAAATCCGTGTTATTGGTAAAATTAATGCAATGTGTTGAAAAGAAATTCACTGATGAAAGTGAATTGCATATTCAATTCTTGGAAATGATCAATTATATTTATCGCGACGAGTATCTGAAGCAAACTGAACTAAGTGCTAAACTTGAGGGTGCATTCCTTACAGGGCTGCGTAGCCAAAATCCCACAATCAGAGCCAAATTCTTTGAAATTATCGATGCGTCAATGAGACGTCGCTTACACGATCGGTTGCTTTATATTATCTGTTCCCAGGCCTGGGATTCAATTGGTACCCACTACTGGATTAAACAATGCATTGAACTTTTAGTCCTGACGGCCAACACCATGTCTTCCATACAAAATTCTAATGATATGCATAAGATACCTAGTATAACATCCATAATCAATATGGCCGATAACGAAGAGAAAAGCCAATTTGTTATTTACACATCATCTCAGACAGACTGCATGGATATGCCCCAAAGTGTCGATGACAAAGATGAAGAATTCGATGTGGACGTCAACCTGGACTTCATCAATACCACCCAACCGGATGAGCAGCAGGGGGATACAGAACGTTTAGTGCCAACCAGAAAAGTAAAAATATGTAAATTGATCAATCGACAAATTGAGTTTCTGGAAATAAATCGTAAGATTCGCACAGACCAGTTGCTAGTGGCCACTTCGCAATTGTGCCACATGGACACCACTCTCGCCGAGTCTGTGTGGCTTTCCATATTCCCACGAATTTGGGCAATATTTAGCAGTGATCAACAACAAACTATCATCAAAGAAGTTATACCATTCCTGTCTTCCGGCACAAATATCATACAAAAGGATTGTGCTCCAAGTGCAATAAATACATTTGTCGAGGGTTTAACGCAATGCAGTCCAAAAATCTATATACCCCCCAATCTGTGTACCTATTTGGGGAAAGCTCATAACTTGTGGCATCGCATGACTCTGGTTTTGGAGGAAATGGCATCAAAGATGAGCATTAGCAACCAAAGTTCATTAATGGATTATGCAGATCAACAACACGACGATAATGGCAATCAAACCACAGTCCACGATTCTCTATCGCAAATGTACTCTGCCATGCATGAAGAAGATTTATGGGCCGGTTTGTGGATGAAATATGCGCAGTATCCCGAAACAAATCTTGCCATTGCATATGAACAAATGGGATTCTTTGAAGAGGCTCAGGGAGCCTATGATTTGGTTATGTCCAAATTTAAAGAAGATCTGTCAAATGGTCAGTGCAACTCTCACATGAATAGTGAAATTTTGCTATGGGAGAATCATTGGATACGATGCGCTAAGGAGCTGAACCAATGGGACATTTTATTAGACTATGCTCAAACTAATAGGGAACAACATGAAATCTTAATAATGGAGAGTGCCTGGAGGGTACCTGACTGGAACTTAATGAAAAAGGCATTGCTGAAAATTGAACAAGCCTACTCTAAACAGTACGGTTACAAGGTAAATCTTTATAAGGGTTTCTTGGCAATACTCCATCCCGAAGAAAGGCAATTGGCAAATGTGGAAAAATATGTGGAGATAGCATCTGGTCTTTGTATACGCGAATGGAGGCGACTTCCCCATATCGTGTCACACATCCACCTGCAATACTTGCAGGCAGCTCAGCAGATAATCGAACTCCATGAAGCGAGTCAAATACACCAGGGTTTGTTGCAGTCACGCAACACTTCTTTGCATGATATGAAAGCTATTGTGAAGACATGGAGAAATCGTTTACCTGTAATAGCGGATGATTTGTCACATTGGTCGGATATATTCACTTGGCGCCAGCATCATTATCAAATAATAACTCAGCACTTGGAACAACAGCCCGATCAGGGTAACACAATGCTGGGGGTTCATGCTTCTGCTCAGGCTATAATATACTTTGGCAAAATTGCAAGGAAACACAATTTAACTGGAGTGTGCCAAGAAACATTGTCGCGTATTTATACGATACCCTCAGTGCCCATAGTCGATTGTTTCCAGGTAACAAAATATATACAATTCTAATGATGTTGAACATACTTAAATATTTGATAGTGCAAACATTCCACATGGTCTTTCTCACCTTTGTATATCTTCTTCTTATTCTCAGAAAATCCGCCAACAAGTAAAATGTTATATACAGACAGCATCCTCTGCCGGTCGCAATGATTTAAATGAGGCCTTAGAGGTTATTGAATCAACAAATCTCAAGTACTTCACTGCTGAGATGAATGCAGAATTCTATGCTCTCAAGGGTTTGCTTTTGGCCAAAATCGGTCGTTCCGAAGAGGCAGCAAAAGCATTCAGTGCCGCCGTTCAGTTGCACGATGGTCTAACCAAAGCCTGGGCTATGTGGGGTGACTTTATGGAACATTTGTTTTTACGTGACAAACAAATTTCGTTAGGAGTTAGTGCTTTAACTTGTTATTTACATGCTTGTCGTCATCAAAGTGAAAGTAAGACACGAAAATATTTAGCCAAAGTTTTGTGGTTTTTGTCCTACGACAACAGCAATAATACTCTAATGGGCACTCTGGAGAAGTATGTTGTGGGAGTACCACCGTCGTATTGGCTTCCATGGATACCTCAGCTTTTATGTTGCTTGGTTCAATATGATGGAAATGTAATATTAAATCTGTTGAGTCATGTAAGTTTGTTACCAGATACTTTTTAAATTATATTTATAAAAAAGTGATATTCACATTATAGGTTGGTCGTTTATATCCTCAAGCTGTATACTTTCCAATACGTACTCTGTACTTAACATTGAAAATTGAACAGCGAGAGAAACACAAGACTGCGGAACAAGCTTCCGGAAGACCACATAATCACGTATGTATATCATATTTTAACTATACTGGGAACCTAAGACTCATAACTTTTGTATATTTTGTGAAATTTCTTTAGCAAAATTTAGAGAGTAACATGAATCAAGTGTTTACAAATGCAGCGTCTTCGGGACCTACATCTGTGAACCCCATCAAGGCCACACCTCCCATGTGGCGTTGTTCAAAAGTCATGCATGTGCAAAGAGAAATACATCCGACGATACTCAGTTCTTTGGAGGGTATTGTTGACCAAATGGTTTGGTTTAGAGAAAGCTGGACTGAAGAAGTACTTCGTCAGTTACGCCAGGGTCTTATCAAGTGTTATGCCATTGCTTTCGAAACTCGGAGTACAGTTAACGAAGCCACTATTACACCACACACATTGCACTTTGTAAAGAAATTGGGTTCTACTTTTGGTATTGGTATTGAAAACATACCTGGTTCCGTAGCATCATCTACATCGAATTCTGCTGCTTCGGAGTCTTTGGCTCGGCGGGCACAAGTCACCTTCCAAGATCCCGCATTCCAAATGATGAAGGAGCAATTTACACGTGATTTTGATTTCACTAAACCGGACGCCATGAAGCTGCACAATTTAATAACCAAACTGAAATCATGGATTAAGGCCTTGGAAAATAAAGTGAAGAAACTACCCACATCATTCCTTATAGAGGACAAATGTCGATTTTTGTCGAACTTTAGCCAAAAAACTGCAGAAGTAGAGTTACCAGGAGAATTTTTAATACCCTCATCATCGCACTATCACATACGAATCTCTAGATTCATGCCCAGAGTTGAAATAGTACAAAAAAATAATACAGCTGCTCGTCGGCTTCACATACGGGGCACTAACGGCAAAATATATCCCTATCTTGTAGTTATCGATACCGGTTTGGGCGATGCACGACGTGAGGAACGCGTGTTACAGTTGCTACGCATGCTGAACTATTACTTGGAGAAACAAAAGGAAACAACGCGACGTTTCCTTAACATCACGGTGCCGCGTGTTGTGCCCATTTCCCCACAAATGCGATTAGCTGAAGATAATCCTGCCAGTATTTCGCTATATGAAATATATAAAAGCACCTGCACTAAAATGGATGTGGAACATGATTTACCTATCATGAAGTATTATGAACGTTTGTCTGAAGTGCAATCACAGGGCGCCCAGATAACGCATGCAATATTGCGAGATATTTTCCAAGAGATTCAAAATAAAATGGTACCAAAGACCTTGTTCAAGCAGTGGGCAGTAAAGACATTTATATCGGCTACTGATTTTTGGCAATTTAGAAAAATGGTAAGTTAATATTGTAGAGAATTTTATTTAAAACTGACCAGCATTTTACGTTATTTTGTAATGTAAAAATTTTCTCATTTAAAAATATGATGGGTTTCTGTTGACCGATTTTCTCGTATCTTACGTTTTCTTACTATAATATTGTGCATTCTTGCTTGTTGATTCAATTTAAAAGAAAACTTAATTTATAAATGAATATTGTTTCCTCTACGGTTTTCTTTAGATGACATTACAAATGGCGTTAGCATTCCTATGTGAATATGCCCTCCATTTAACCCGCCTCAACACCGACATGATTTACATCCATCAAGATTCGGGCCTTATGAATGTCTCCTACTTTAAGTTTGATATTAATGATGAAAAAGAGGAATTGGATCATAACAGACCTGTACCATTCCGTCTTACACCCAACATCGCGGAATTCCTTACGAACATTGGTATATCGGGACCCCTGTCGTCTGCGATCATTTCAACTGCTCGCTGTTTTGTACATCCCAACTATAAGTTATCCTCGATTCTACGAACTATATTGCGTGATGAGATTATAGCATTCCACAAGAAACGTATGCGAGACAACAAACCTATGGATTCGATGGAAGACGCAACGGCTGATGCTAATGCTACCGAGAATATGATACGTTTAGTTAATAAGGCAGTTAATTCAATAACGAATCGTTTAAATACTATATCTTATTTCGATAATATAGAATCTAAGAAAATATCTATGCTGTTGCAACAGGCAACAAACCATGATAATTTGTGTCGCATGGATCCGGCCTGGCACCCATGGCTTTAAATGAAACACCCCATATAGTTTTAAGATTCCCCCACCCCCTTCAATTTCATTGAATAAAAGCTGGAATTAAAACACCTTGTGTGTGTTGATTGAAATAACAGCAATCGTTTTCTTTCGCATCACGATCGTTTTGTATCTCGGAAGGGCATCAACATTTTAAATTTGTTTCCCAAGTTGATTTATGGGCAAGAGTTTGTGTGTTAGCGGTCATATGCGTCTATGACACCAGCCATGGGCTGTTACTTGATTCAACGACTTTTTGTTCATTACACTTTCAACTGTATTGTGCCCAACGAGTGGTTACGAAGCGAGCAAGTACATACTAACTTTTAACGAAGAACTCATTTTACTAGAGCTGTGTAGATCCGAAGGAAGGAATTTGTTCCCGGAACTTAGTCCCTAAACATCCTAAGAGCAACTAGTTCCGACAATTTCCCTTTAATTGCTCCTAAATGCCCCTCTTGTGATTTCAGTGTATTAACTCCGTCTGTTTCTTATTTTTAATTATTTTTTATGGGTTTTATACATTTCTACCATTGTAGCGTTAACGAGTAAGTTTAATTTAAAAAAAAAACAGTTTTATTGATGGATTTCAACCATTGCATGCTGCTAATACCCGGCCCCTATCCCGTCGGCAATCGGTATGTGTTCGAGGCTACTAACCACCAGGATTCATTTTCCAGCGTTAAACCTATAATCATTTTATTTTGATCATGCTACTAACCAGAATGATGGCTGAAATTAAAAGAAAAGTGATAGAAGTAGAAATAGAAATTGATGGAAACTAATCGTGTTGCAGTGGATGGCAATGCAACAATTTATTACCCACCCAACCATGATTGTAAAAGAAGTACACCAGATTAATTTGTACATGGTCCCAATCTTACTAACCCTAAAAAGACTCCTTGCTCAGAAATCAAACAGGGATTTAGTACTCCGTGGTTGGTGCTATGGCTAGTGTGCTATGGCTAGTGGTTCCAGCCGTCTCTAACTGGACCCGATTTTTGAACCATGTGGGTCCGAAAAAAATATATTTTTCGTGTTCTTATATTATTCTCAAATTTGATTTTTTTTATCAAGTTTTGAGATTCGTCCGAGCTCCGGTAATTTTGCCATAATAAATTATATACAAGTACATAGTATTGTATATTATACACAAATTTTTATAAATATTACAATTTAACAACAACACATTAGGATTTCCTTTAGAACCATAGCTTCTGACTCCTTATCGTTCAGTTGAACGTTTAGTTTTGTTTTAAAAACTATACAGCAACCAACAAATCGTGGTTACCAATATGCAGTTGCCAGCTGCCTGTTGCCATATGTAACCACTTTTCAGCAACGCAACTGAGGTTCGGTTGTTATCGATAATCGACCCATTAATAAAAAAATTACAGCAGACAGTTGTCCGAGGCCTTCGGCCACGGACAGTCCCTGCAAGCTGTGTCAGAGACACGGCCATTAAGTTTAACGTAGAATACGCCATCCGATAAGACAGAAAACATATATAACAATAAATTCATTTGCTTATATTATTTATCATTTATTGTTATATATGTTTTCTGTCTTATCGGATGGCGTATTCTACGTTAAACTTAATGGCCGTGTCTCTGACACAGCCTGCAGGGACAGTCCGTGGCCGAAGGCCTCGGACAACTGTCTGCTGTAATTTTTATATTTACCAACGGCATTTGATTCAAGTCCGTTTAAAAAAAAAATATTATGTTCAATTTTTTTAAACTTAATTTAATTTATGTATTTTAATTAATATTTTTATTGAAATAAGTTCTGCGAATGTTGAGAGGGCCGCCCTAATATTAAAAAAGGTTTACCTTATCGAGTCTTCGCATTAGCATTCGAGCGTTGTGTGAAAGCTTAACGCTTTACAATTCAAAATTAATGTTACAACAGCTTTATTGAAGCTTTCGCAAAAAAGCTTTATTACGTTAGCTTACTGTTTGTTTCACTTTTTACTAGAGACATGTTGCCAAGCAACATTAGCTTGCTGTTCGTTTCACTTTTTACTAGATACATGTTCCTAAGCAATGTTGAGCAACCAAAAACACTCAACCAAACACCACACATATGTTTGAGTGTATGTGTTTAAACAATTTTCATTTGAGAAATTAAAATACTAGAAATATATCAACCAATATGAAATGTATATCAAATGTATCTAGCCGTTTCCTCAAATTCAATGAAATAAAGATTACAACAATAAAAACCTGACATGACTCCTCATACCGAAAAGAATAGAAAAATAAAAAAAGAGGAACTGTAACAAATGACTTTATAACGGGGTTTTCAACAGAGACGCTACAAAAGTAAATCGATAGGGACAGCAAACGACGCCATATTTTTCCCCGCTCTTTTGACATTTCTCTTCGAAATTTACTACCGAAATTTGGAGTCAGAGGCTGGCCTCAACTTTAAGAGGCCTCAACAATCAGCCATGAGGCTCATTTCTGGCTGAATGGCTTCGTCAAAAAGCAAAATATGCGTTATTTGTCAGACAGCAATCCACACGTAATCCATGAGTCATCATTGCATCCCGAAAAAATTACGGTTTGGTGCGGTTTATGGGCCGGCGGCGTCATTGGCCGTACTTCTTCCGTGATGATCAAGACCGGCACATTACTGTGAATGCGAATCGCTACCGTTCAATGATAACCGAATATTTTTGGCCCCAATTGGATAATATGGACTTGGAGGACATGTGGTTCCAACAGGACGGCGCCACAAGCCACACAGCGAATGCCACAATCAATCTATTGGAAACCAAGTTTGGTAAACGTGTTATCTCACGAAATGGCCCAGTCGATTGGCCGCATCGGTCGTGCGATTTGACGCCGTTAGATTATTTCCTGTGGGGCTACGTCAAGTCTATGGTCTATGCCAACAAGCCAGCGACGATTGATGAACTTCGTACGAATATCGAACGTGAAATTGCAGCAGTATCGGCCGATTTATGCTTGAAAACCGTCGAAAATTGGGTTCAGCGTCTGGACTTCTGCAAGCGTGCCCGTGGTGGCCATGCAAAAGAAATCGAGTTCCATACATAATGGCATCGAACGTACTTTCACAGGAATAAAGAATTTCTTCTTCTTCTTCTTTGTAGCGCTCTTATTGAAAACCCCGTTATCAAAAGTTAACAATAATTTTTTTTATATATGTATAAATATTAACCTTCTTTGGAATCGCTCATGGATGGCGGAATAATTTTTAATTTTCTGAATTTTTGGTTTCAGTTTTAATTACATATTTCTCACTCACGTAAAAATAATACAAGAAACATTATGAAAACATGACTGGTGATGTTATCGACTTTGAGAAAAAGAATAATTTCCCACGAAGTTCCCCTTTATATACCACCTTTTCAACCGGATGGATCTTGGGAAATATTCAGCTCAAATTCTAAATCCCCAAAACTCCAGCCAACTTCACTGCTCTATTCTTCTTCTTTATTTTATTGGCTATTTTACAACCTCATGAGGACAGATGCCTTACACATATTAATTAAACAAACAAATAAATAAATTAAACAAATTTTAACATATTTCTCCAACTGGTTCTATCCTTCGCCTTTTCTCGCAAGTTGGTAACACCAAGGATACGGAGGTATTCTTCGGCCTGGTCTTTCCAGCGGAGTTTCGGTCGTGGTCTTCTCCTGCTTTCATCCTGTACGTTGTCGAAAACCTTTCCTCAAAGGTCATCAACAAAAGCTCTCTCTCCTGCTAGAGCAGAGTACTCCCCCTCCCGAGGACCCAGAACAACACTATCAAAAACCGCAGAAGGATATGCCATGGTACGACAAAAAATGTCGCATGAAAAAGACGCTGCACGTATGGCAACGAAGCAGTCAGTTACAACGCGTGCTGCGAGTGACCGGTACAAGAGGCTGAGAAGGGAGGAAAACCTACTACATATTTATTCGGAAAAATGGCAGTGGAAGCAGAGAAAGAGAGAGTGCAGAGACCGAAATGTCCAGGATGAATAATGAATCCCGAAAAAGAGAGTAATAAGATCTAATAACGTGCCGAATAATGGGCTGCCCTCCTGCAAGGACGAGAATGGACATCTGGTGACAGATACGCAAAATGTGGAGAGACCCCGTTTACAGCACTACTACACTCAGATTCTTCCACTGAAGATCAGGAGGTAATGATTGTGGAAGACAGTGTAGATTATACCCCCATCCAGCCAAGTCGAGATTAGAATGGCAATTTCCCGGCTTAAGAATAATAAAGCCTCTGGTGTGGATGGGCTACCCGCTGAAAGTTTTAAGGCATTGCTAGCCCACATGCATCAACTTATATGCGGTATATGGTTGGGAGAATCTATGCCTGACGATTGGACTCTCAGTGTATTATGTCCTGTCTTCAAAAAGGGTGATCGGTGTGTATGTTCAAACTATCGAGGTATCAGTCTTTTATCCATCGCGTATAAGGTCTTGTCGAGCGTATTATTTGATAGACTAAAGCGAATTGTTGAAAACCTGAATGGGCCTTATCAGTGTGGTTTTTGATCAGGCAAGTCCACGACTGACCAAATATTCACGCTACGCCAAATCCTGGAAAAGACCCACGAAAAATAAATCGATACATACCATCTTTTTGTCCATTACAAAGCTGCGTTCGTAAGCTCATCCGGGGAAAATTATACGAAGCTATGTCTGAATTTAGGATTCCGGTAAAACGCCTTTGTAGAATGACGCTGACCAACACCAAATCAGCAGTGAAAGTGGGGAAAGATCTCACTGAACCATTCTGTACCAAGCGAGGACTTAGACAAGACGACACACTTTCGTGCAATCTCTTCAACATCTTAATGGAGATAATAATGAGAAAGGCTGCAGTAAATACGAACAAGACCATTAACACGAAAAGTCATATGTTGCTGGCGTATGTTGACGACATAGACATCATTGGGCGAAATTTTCGAGAGGTTACTCCAGTATTTTCAAGAATCGAAAAAGAATCAGCGAAGGTGGGTCTTGCTGTTAATGAGGGCAAGACAACATTTATGGTGTCAACGACTAGACAGGCCTCTCTACTTGGGCGCAACGGTTACTGTGCGAAACTTGTGCGTGAGATCATGGTTTCGATCCCTGCTCTGACCACCTTACACTTTCGACGACGGCCACCTCGCTTAGTGACGGCGGCACTATCGAGTAATAAGCCATGAAATCATTTCTCAAAAAACTGTTCGGAACCGGAGTAAAACAGTAGGTCCCAATCAGTGAGTGAAAACTGGAAAGCGCACAGTTCAGCGATTGTGAGAAGCTTTCCCTATCCCTTCATGGGATGTAACGGGAAAGCATTAATTTTTTTTAGTCCCATTACATCCCATGAAGGGATGCATTTGTCTACCTTGAATCTGCCGTGAACAAGGACAATAACATAAGCCTTGAAATAAATAGCAGAATTTTGCTTGCAAATATATGATAATTTGGGCTCACCAATCAGTTTTAGAACAAAGCTCTCTCTCGACATATCAAAGTCCAGCTATACGACTCTCATTTTACCTGTTCTGGCATATGGCTCCGAACCTTGGGTCATATCGCAATGGATGAAAAACACCTGGGCGTATTCGAGACAAAAATATATGGTCCCGTTAAAGAAAACGGCTAGTAACGACGTCGTTGGGGCCAGGAGCTGTATAATTTGTATTCAGACGTGGGAATAGCTAGGCGAATCAAATTAGGTCAATTGCTTTGGCTAGGCATGAACGGTTTTCGACACTACTCTATTATCACCCATAAAATCGGAGTGGTACTTTCCTTGATACTTATGGGGATTCCCATAGAATGATCTACCTTTTGTGACATCACGTCGTCAACCTCGTTAATTGCTTATATTTCAGGACCAGTTAGTTTGATGTCTTTCTCTTCTTTTACTAAATATAGAGTAGAAAACAATCGAACTACATGTTCCCAAAATATGAGCAATTAACGAGGGTGACGTGATGTCACATAGGGTGGCACTTTCTGTGGAAATGCCCTTATGTTTACTGTTAACATAAGGAAATGACAGTGGACAAAAATAAAAAACCTAAATCTCCATGGTTTCAGATTTCTTTATTGAAGTACTCCCAACTAAGTGGTGTTTTTAGAAATATCCTTTTTCCTCAAATATCTCAGTTATTAACAAAAAACCGAAAGAAGTCAATGAAAAAATTGCCGTTAATAGGAAGATATTCAGATCGCGTCTGGCCACCATGCAAACTCTGGAATTGCTTAAGCTGTGGCTATTCTCTTGTACCCCTTTGTCCTAAGACCACAATCCCTGCCATTCGCAACAAAGGGCTCTTGGATTAGAATCACATCCACCTCGCCTACTGTTGATCTGAAGAAACCACAACATTTATTGGTCTTGCCACCACCGTTACATTCTGTTCGTCGTCAGACACCTAAAATTAGTCTTCACGAGTGTCACTATCACCAGTGCTTTATAGACTTAGCCAGATTGGTGTCGAATAAGGAGCAACCCTCTTCCGGATATGCTAAGGGCTTCAAAAGGTCTCCATTAATTGGTATATTCATTCTATCGATATTCGTGCTCCTTCATCTCCATTTTGTGGTACTCCCTCGTTCACAGTCAATATGATAACGCCAGCCTTGTATTCCTGAACCCTTTTATAAATCTTCAGGGTTGTCTACCCAAAAGCAAACGAGACCTCCCAGCGGGGTTTTCAGAAGTGGCAGTGACTCGTTGTTCAAACAGCACGTGTCTACGGATACCATCTACCAATTTCAGTCTCCCGATTTCTAATTGTTGCAAGGTCGGGATTATTATTCTTGAGAATGCACTTAATTGTCTCAAGGTCAGGTAGGTTGTCTGGGATCTAGGTATGTTCCCTGGGTCAGGATGGGATGTTCTCCCTCCGAACACAAGATCTATTGCTGCCGCTAGCCACAGCTCACCCACTCTTTTCAGAACTGCACGGTAGTAATCTACCGAACACTGTTCTCCAAACGCTATTATCTTACCCGGCCTTGGAACCAGCCTCGCGACGTCGTGGAGGTAGTCCTGGAATTTCCTTTCCGATCTGAACGTATATTGAGGACAATGCGCCCACAACATATTTCTATTTATCCTTCGGAATGATTCGGTCTTCCTGGCCAGTGTTCTGACTGACCACCTTAGCTCTCTTTGGCTGTTGGTACGCGAAACCTCTCCTCCGCTTGTTCCGAAGTGGAAGCCGCTGTAATGTATTGATTAACAATAACATTATGAGCCCATTTCAGAGAACCTCTGTCTAGCAGTTAGTATCGTCTCCTGGTTGACATCACTATTTGTCGTGTTAGCATAAGAGCTTGACAATGATCGCTAAATTTCTGCACCGACATATGTACCGGACGTGCCTCCTATCCTCTACAAAAAAACTGGCAACGCCGGAGCTGACATCAGGTCTCGCTTCAATTGCCCATATTAGTGGACTCCGCACATCGAATGGTTTACCCCAACTCTAGGCCTAGCAGTCTGTCCTCCGTCTGATTGTGTTGTTGTTTGTTTCCATGTGATTCCCCCGAGTGTAGGGGGTTTGAGGTCGCAACATAGCAACCAGTTATACGGCAAGAACTTAGTCGATAGCCTCTTACTCACTGAGGTGCCCTCGTATCATTGAGGCACCGCTAAAATATAGTCAGATACTTCCGACAGCAAACTATCAGAAGGCACGGTACGACTGACACCCCGAAATGGGGGAGTTCGTTTTGAGTAGAACCACTCCTGTGACAAAAAAAAAAACGCCTCTAACATGGGGAACAAATACTGGCCACATAGCCGCCCACTGTGGGCAGACTTTAAAAAAAAATAAATAAATGGTTTCCCATTACATCCCATGAAGGGATAGGGGAGAGCTTCTCACAATCACTGAGCTGTGCGCTTTCCAGTTTTCACTCACTGAATGGGACCTACAGTTTTACGCCGATTCCGAACGGTATTTTGAGAAGCTTTTTCATGGCTATATACTCGATAGTGTTGCCGTCACTATGCGAGATGACCGCCGCCGAAAGATATTTTTTTTAAGGTGGTCAGAGCAGGGTTCGAACCCACGATCTCATGTACAAGAGGCGCGCACACTACCCATTGGCGTCACTATCCAAATTTCGCCCCTCGTCTTCATGTATAATGTTTACGGGTATCATCAACAAATACCACGGTGGTTGTATGTTTTCTTTTTCGCTTTTGTATTTCCAATGCAAGACCAGCGCATCGGGATTTTGCATTTTTTTTCGGGTTACACTATCAGTTTTGAAATTAGAATAGGAGAATGCAAAAACATATTTGTGTAAAGTGACAAACAAAACAGCTGTTGCGAAATAATAGAAAATAGATAAAACTTATGTTGTGAATAAAAATAAAATATTTGAAAAAAACAACGAAATAAAATTTCTTTGTTCTTTTTCCAAATGCAACCCATAGACTAATATAGGTATAGATACATTTATTCTCTATCTGACGTTTCATTTCACACTCTTCGTCGTAGGTTTGTGGAAATGAGAGAAATTAAGGTTTGTGGAAAATGAGAAACTAACTTGCACCAGGTGGAGTTACAAAATATTTTCACTTAACTTTTTCATGTCGTTTTGGTGTAGAACTCAAAAATTTAAATGTATTTTGCATTTTTTTGTTGACTTTTATCGTTGGTATGCATTTGTATAGTATTTAACACAAATAGTTTGCCACAAAAACACGAAATTCGGTTGTTGTTCCTTTGTTGGACGTTGTTTACTATTGCCTCTATCTGGTATTATTAAACCCATGTTTTCCACCATCAAATGAGGGAAATCTAATAAATCTTTCAAATGATTTTCTGAAAATAGTTCTCTTCAAGTTTATACTATTCCATTCGCTCTTCGCAAATGACAATTTGTGTTATTCAACGATTTCTCTAAAAGTCTAACATATTTTTATTTATATATCAGAAGCAGTGTGATAGCATTTTAGCATTTTTGCTGCTAAATTTAGCATTATTTATTTTGATTTAGCCGCAAATTTTCCATTTGTCATTTTTTTAGCATTGTTGAATTTTTCAGTTATCATTTTCTACCCGTTTTAATCTAATAAATCTCAAATATTTTAATTTTATACTCGTAAGTAAAACCGTCTGCTAAAATTTTAGTCGATTAACGACGGTTAACGTAAAACCTCATTTTGAAATTGCCTCAATGACAGGATCATGCCATCAAGCAAAAATTTTAAACACTCTTGTTATCAGAACTATACGATCTTTGATAAGAACTCTGTTACCAAATAGTTTTAAAATCTAACAATTTTGATCCTATAACTTAATTTTTAGAAGACTTGTTTTGTTCCAAAGCCGTATTTCATTCAATTACAATTTTGAAACATTTCTAAAATCAAAAAAAGATGTAACTGATTCTGAAATTTTTGTGTTCCTTAATACTTATAGTTTACTATCGAATAAAATATTTCGTCACCTGAAATGCCCAAAGGCGTAACCCACAAAAAATCAAAACTGTTTTTTGATTGAATATGATACTCCACGCTAAAATATATATGTGCAAAATAGTAAACTTCCAAGTTCCTAAGGTAAGCTGTGGAATGAACGCGTTTAAAACTGAAATACTTTGGATTTTATAAGGTTTTTTGCTGCTCCTGTAAAATTGTGACAATGAGGGTTACGTCTTTGGGCATTTTAGGTACGATTTGTTGTTTATTTAATCGATTCTTTTTATTCAAATTAATTAAAACGTATGTATATGTATGGAAGCACAAGAGACGGATTATGAAAAATAAACACGATATAAAGGATATAGAAATTAAAAATAAATTCTTATATTTCAGCATTAATTTTTAGCATTAAAAGAAAAAATTTAGCATTTTTTTGCATTATGTTGGAACCGATTTAGCTGCAACCATTTTTTAGATCTGGTCACACTGATCAGAAGTTTGAGAAATAACAAAAAATTCCTAGGGCTGACTTAATTGTCTGTAAGTGGTAATTGGAACAAATCCGCGAGGGATGTCGCTCTTCCCACTAAGGACCAGTCGACAGTGTCCCACAGACCCACTCGGTCGAGGGGCGGGTGTGAGTGGCGTTGGGTCTGTTCCAAAAATAAAAACAGTTTTACACCAGGACTCATCTGCCCACCGCTCGCTGCTTGAAACTTAAGTTTAAGTTTGAGCAGCTCAAGGCAGTGATACAAAATACGAACCCTGGTCTTAAAAACTCATGAATATCATAGTGCATTTATAAATAGATATGTATGTCTCTAGTACCTACCGACATCCATACAAACATATCAACAAACGATGGACAAAGTGTTGCTAAATTTTACTTCCCAAAAAAGCTTTTTCTTTTTTCTACTGCACAACAAAAAAATGATGAAACAAAACAAGTTTTGACCACCTTCACTTTAGCATAAAACAACATAAAGTTTCGACGATTACTCACTCACTCATAATGGGTAAGCGGCGATGAAAACGAGCGACCAACCGACAACTACCACTATGAAGAGCGCCTGTGCCAACGGTGTGCTATGCAGACGGGTCTATCTATCTATTAATGTGCTCGTATGCATGTATGTCGGTCGGTATGTCTATCCCAGCTTATGTCTAAGTATGTGTTAGGGTTTTTTTACAACTAACACACACGCTCTAAGTCTTCAATGACAATCTTCCATCAAATACGACGTTTTTAGTTTCTGTTTTCGTTTTTCTTTTGTTGTTGTTGGGTATTTGTGTTATGCGACGTTTAGTAGAGCTGTTAAAACTTTTCGAATTGCCTCTTCTTCGCCAGCGACGTGGTCTTTCCCATTTGAAATTAGAGGAGTTTACGAAAATTCAAAATACATACATACTATCAACTATTGAGAAATCTTTTTTGTTTTACTTTCTCTCTGTGAAAGACTGGAAGGGGTTGGGATGGGATGGTTGAATAAATAATGACCCCTTCTTTTTTAGTTATTGGTTTTTGGCGAAATATTGGGAAAGACCTTCAAATTTGTTAGTTTATTCTACAATGCTTGAACGGTCGGGTAGAACACAATATTTGCTATTATGTTAGAGTTAATAAAAATTCCAATAAATCTATCGATTATTTGTTCGTTTTTTCTAATGAGAAGTTTGTGTATCTCAACTTTTGATCTAAGAAATGACAGTTTGGAGGTGGAAAATTATTCCCCTCGAAATATGCTAAATTCGTTCTCTATACAATGGCTAAAATTGCCAAGGGTCATAAGAAGTATTCCTTCAGTTATGCGGAGAAGATCGCAGCACAATAAAGTGATGGTACAAAAATCGATCGAGTTTATATATTACAAGTAAGTTAGTGTTTAGTTTGCATCAAATGGTTTTCAGTCATCTTTCATCAGTCGATACAGTTGCAATGGTAAGCGGGCGCGACTCTTGCACATGAGAACTTGGGTTCAGTCCCAGCACTGGCCAGATTTAATTTCTTCCGACGCCGGTCTTCTCGCTTGTCGACGGCGATACCAGCGAGAAATTAGCCATGAAAAAGCTCCTCAATGCATAAGCGCTCGAATTTGTCCTAATCAGTGAACCTACAAATTATAAAGTTTACTGCTAAGGAGTGGCGCTTCCTTATTCCTTCATGGGATAATGGGAAACTATCTCAAAACTGTTGAACTATTATCCCTCAGTCTGTCACATATTTAATCGTTAAAATACGAGGAGACAACCCTAGTTCCACGCGTCCCTTTCCGGTAAGAGAGTGTGGTTTTTAGATCAAATAGCAATTCCGCTTTCGAGTAGTCGACACATACATAGATTAATTTATAATAGATTTTTTATCCGTCTCATTCGACGTTTCTCTTCCGTGAGGAAACGAACTTCTGTCAGCTGTGTTCATTTCCTGTGAGTTTATATTGCTATTGTTAACGGTAGCGGTGATTTGCACTTTAACTACTGCCAGGATTCGTACAAAAGCCCTCACTTTATCTGACATCTGACGGGAGTCTGACCATCACATTACAGGGAGGCACTAGGCGTAATGTCAAAAGTAGTGAACTGCTTCGAAAATTCTACAATGTAATTGCTTGTGGTCATTGCCAATTATAAATACCAGTGAGACATCTTTAAGCACAATGAGTTAGTCTCCAAAACCAATTAGGCTCGCCTCTTTTCTACCAAACACCTTGGAGAGAATAGTGGAAGGCATGGTTAAAAGTGGAATACCACACGATATGCTGAAATTTAGGAAACACGCATATGTCAAATATTCATAAATATTGAGGGTGCGGTCAACAATGTCCGTACCGAAACATTTGGCCAATCGTTAGACCAGTTTGCAGTGGATTGGGCATTAAGAGACTGGATTAACCATATGCTAAGGAATATATGGATAAACTGCGGTTCTAATGACATAAACGGGGTGCAACGTGAAACACCACAAGAGGGGGATTATATATCTACTCTTGTGAGTCGTCACAATTCACGGTCTCCTAAGGATTCTTACCGACGAAGGACTTATACCAGTCTGCTATGCAGACGATGTTGTAATACTACTTAGGGGAACGGATCCCAAACGATTACGTAGAGAGGCCGAGAGGGCACTGAATATAGCGTATAACTGGGCACAACCAAGAGGTTTAAATGTGAACCCAGAAAAAACGGAAATATATCTATTCACAAGGAAAAAGAAAACCTTAGAGTTTGGAGAGCGTTGGTTCTTGGATAAGGTTAAATAGATACTTAGGGTTAAACTTAGACCGAAAATTGAATTGGAAGCATCACATAGAGGACAGGGCAAATAAGGCGTACTGATGTTGGTTGCTATGCAGAAGGACTATAGGATCCAAACGGGGAATCAGCCCGGAAATGACACAGAAGCGTAATTAGACCAGTACTAACGTATGCTTCCCTAATATGGTGGACGGCAGTTGATAAGAAATGTAATACTGTGGCACTGCGAATAATGGAGGTCTTGACCAGTTATACGAAAGACGTGAGTGAATTCGACCCAATACCCGAACTAAAGATTAAGTCGAACTACGTGACTATGACGCCATCTAGGGATGCTTGACAGGATGGAACCTTGACACAAATGCCAATTGGAACCTGCTGTTATACGGATGGCTCAAAGCTAAGGGAAAAGCAGGTCTAGGATTTTTCATTGAAAATCCGACGTCCGAAACCTACATACACCTCCCACATCACAATACGAACTTACAAGCGGAAGTTCGAGCGATTACGATATGCATCGAATGGCTCGACAAAATTACGAGCCCAACGGACGTCAATATCTTCCCGGATTAAGGCAATATCATCGGAAACTGACAAATCTAGAACGGTCCTTGACTGCAAAAAGGAGATCTGGGTGCCGGGACACAGAGGACTTATCGGTAAAGAGCGTGCGAACATTCTGGCAACTTAAGCCAGAAAACTTCATACGGTGAGCCTGGAGAGCGCGAAACCTTTCGGGGCGACGAAGGCCTAGTTAAGCCCTACGGAATCAGGAAACAGTGGGCAGGATAGCAAGGATCCTATGGGGATACTCCGATGTGCTGAAAACAAAAGGCTTACTGAAACTGGGAAAGTATGGAATGAGCAAGATGATGGTAGTCTTAACGGGACACCTATATTTTATTGGACAAGTGACAAATAGTAAATGCAGGGCGTGCAGGGAGAATGATGAGACGATGGAGTATTTCCTGCGTCAATGCTCAGCTTTCACACAAGCCAGATTCAGGAATCTCTCGAACAGTACAACACCGGGCATAACCATTTTTATGGGAATAGACTGGATCTTTCTGAGAAACTTCGTACATAGCACCAAACTCCTATGAGGGTATAATGACTTAGTAGAGCGCAATGACAATTTGAGAGCGCACAATAGGTCGATGTATTGGCTTACGTGTATGCCATTTCTCCTCTTTTCAAATTAACTAACTAACTAAGAAAATAAAATTATCTACCGTAGATTTATGCATTCCACTTTCACCTAACATGGTTTGGAATTCATCGACGCATATCATTCCATACCCACAAAATTCGTTCATAAACTTCATGGATCGTTTCAAAACAATTCCCATTGAAACTTATTTTATAGAATATAGAGTGGGCATTTTGCGAAGAAAAGAGACCGGTGCCAGTTAGGACTTATATACAATTCAATTTATTTGTTTCAATAAAAAATCCCTTTTTTGGCTTCGATGCTTTTAGTATTCTATATGAATAAATAAATAATATTTATATAAATATATCGGCCAAATCTTCTTTTGGTGAAAGTGGAACAGAGAACACCTCTATTTAATTTCGTTTAAAACCAATTTAACATTACCTACATTATGAAACTCACAGCCTCAAGAAAAATTGTCGACTTTCTATGCGGAACGTCACCTTTGCGACGGGGACGTGTATCCTTGGGGAGAATCCGTTCTCTGATCATAAATACAGCAGATTCCAGTCCAGTTGACCAAGTTTGAATTTCAAGAATAAAGCCAAGGTGAAAAACTTTCGTGGTGAAATGGAGAAACCACGTCTTCGAGAAACAAGGAGGATTGGGATAGACACAAAGTTGAGGTAATGCAGTATAAAACTGCGCACAAACGGTGGCGAAAAACTCGATTTATAGAAGGCACATTCGAAGCCTCAAGCCTAAGAAAAATACTAGAGTCAAGCAACACGGCGACAGAGTACCTAAAGGACTCTGCTGGGACTGGACTACCTGTATTCTCTTAATCTTCTTGAGGCCATGTTCGATTTTTAGAGAAATCGTTGGATATGTCAAATCTTCGCTTGCGGAGAGTGACTCGAATAGTGTAAATTTGAGGAGAACGATTTGAAGAATATATTTTGACAGGGTTGAATTTCTTAAAAAAACGATGCGATCAGGGTTGAATTTGGAATGAAACGAATAAAAAAATAAAGAAAATAGGTACAGCCCCTTATTTAGTCGATGATTAATCTTTGTTCACAATATTCTGTTTTCTCCATTATGTTTTTATAATGTTTGTCGCTTTGCAGACGGATGTTTTTGCATTCTCCAAAACATTCTCGAAAGCATATCGCTCGTACGATTACTCTCTCCGCGAATCGTTCTATTTGCACTGAATGAATACCCAATTTCCTAGCACCTCGCTGAACAGGGAGGCCCATCGACTAATATAGGTATAGATACATTTATTCTCTCATCTGACGTTTCATTTCACACTCTTCGTCGTAGATTTGTGGAAAGGAGAGAAATTAAATTTAAAATTAACTTACACCAGGTGGAGTTACAAAATATGTTCACTTCACTCTTTTGGTGTAGAACTGAAAAATTTAAATGTATTTTGCACTTTTTTTGTTGACTTTTATCGTTGGTATGCATTTGTATTGTATTTAACACAAATAGTTTGCCACAAAAACACGAAATTCGGTTGTTGTTCCTTTGTTGGACGTTGTTTACTATTGCCTCTATCTGGTATTATTGAACCCATGTTTTCCACCAACCAATGTTTACTTTCCATCGTACATATGACGTTTAATTTATTGAGAGAATAAATGTATCTATACCTATCTTAGTCTATGCATTGGAAATCTTAATGATCAGGGGTCTACTATACTAATGGGAACTAGGATTGTCTCTCTCTCGTAATTTACCTAATCAATGAAGCATTTATTAATTTCGCGTTACATCCCATGGAGGGACAAGAGAGAGCTTCTCACAATCAGTGAGCTGTGCGCTTTACAGTATTACAGTCACTGATCCTATAGTTTACACCAGTTCCTTCAGGGTTAATTACACGTGACCGTCGTCGAGAAATAAATATTAGGTTGTCAGATCAGGGATCGAAACCACGTTCTCATGTAAAAGAGTCGTGCACACTAATCATTGCACCACCGAATGTAGCGCTATCAGACAGACATTTTGGCGATTAGGGAAGTGACCGTCAAACCGCTGGAATCAGTACCCGCCCACGACTTCCGCAAATCTCTTAACGTCCAGTAGTACGATATTCACCTTATTTGGGAGCCAGAGCACAACGCTTTTCCGGTGAACTGTAGAGCAGATGTGCTGATGAGCCTGGGGACCACAGGTTCCACAGGAATTGTAACTTGTGCTCCTAGCGACATGTAAGAAGATCCTGTGAGAAGGATTCTTTGTGATAATGAAGGAAAGGTGGATGAGGGGCACAGATTGTCCACGCACTAATCAAATCTGGTCTCCTACCTTCTGACTCTAACCAGGCCAAAGGATTCAACGGTTCCAGTTTTGACATGACACAGTCTGATTGGGAGGTATGTAGCGAGACAAAAATGCGAGCATATGATTTCTGTAAAACTGTAACGGTATGCAAGGGGCTACTGCGCATCTTCTCTTCACATGTCCAGCACTAGCAGCCAGTAGAAGAATGTCTACTATGGGTTCCTACTTCTTAAGGGACTTGCGAGAATTATTTTTGTTTAGGCGTCGACAGCATCTTGAGGTTATTGATCTCCTTCGAGCAAACTAAATTGTGCTCCGATGGGACTAGCGCTCGTTAGCCCGTGGTGACTAAAAATTACAAGTGATCATTCATCGACTATCACCAACACCTAACCTATCTACCCAAGAGGAACATTTTTAGCCCTGTCCCGTGACATTAATTATTACCTTTTAAGCGGTTTGGAAATAATATACTAAAGTTCAACTTTTCGGCAGAAATCTTTTAAATTTCAACAAATGAATCTAAAAATTAACTCCGTACATTTCGGTAGGGACCATATTAGTTCAGAACTCGTATTTATTCACCGTAGAACTATTCTTCACCACACAATCAGCAGGGAAAGTTTTACCCTTTCTCCCACTTTGGAAATAGTTATGAACTAATTACAGACCAAACGCAGTGGCACTGGAACTAGTCCATGTTTCATCATAGTCTGAACAATTTCTACTGTTTCCTACTGGAGCTTTTGCACGTTAACTCATTTACATATTAATGAGTTTTTAAACAATAATTAAAAGAAAGAGCTAAGGTGAAACCAAAACAATGGAACCCTAGAAATTCAACTTTTTTACAAACTAGAACAAAAAATAAACTTAAGGACAACAAAAAATTGTACATAATAGTGGCATTTCGAAAACCTCGAAAACTTGCACAGTAAACGTCGAAACAAAACAAAAATGTTCTAATACAAAACGATTTTCGATGTTTCCTCAGCAACATTGTCTGGAAACTTTTCTACATTTGTGCAAGTTGTTTTGTATGAAGAAAAATTTGCATTTTCTGACTGACAAGTATAATCACAGCTGGTGTTTCTATGTTTGACTGAAAGAAATTTCGAAACGATGAGATTTCGATTACAGTGATACAAGGCCTTATTGAATAATACTCTTTTTTATCTTGCGTAACATTTTTCGAAATCATTTTCAGAAATGGCCAAATGCTGTTCAAGATCTCCCCAGGTGTAGGAACCCAACAGACATCATCGTATGTCATAGATGCATGTGGCAGTGAAAAGACATCGTTTATATTTCATGGCTGGTCGGAGAGCTGTGAGACAGATTGGGTTACCAAACTCCTGGAACGTGGGTATACTAAATAATAAGATTATTTTTTCAAACTACTTCAAATAAAAACTTAAATTGTTTTCAGTTTTTAAATAAGAAAATGAAACATTTAGGCATTGTTCGCACTACAGTCGACACCTGGCATTTGGAGAAATTCAAGTACAAGAACAGTTGATTTTTGTTTGGACAAACATACATACATACTATGTTTGCATCCAACCTCTAAACAAGAGATGCTGATTGCAGTGCAAACAAGGCTCTAGTTCACATGATTTCTATCTAGTCCTCAATTTATTTTCATAGGTCTGACATATTATCGCGGTGGTTGCATTGTCTGTATAGATTATAGTGTGTGGGCACGTAAACCCTATCTGGACTTAGTCCGACGGTTTAATGTTATTAGCCATATACTTTACGAAGAGTTTTTGACATTAATAAACAATGGGTTAAATCCAAAGATGGGGTACATGTTCGGTTTCAGCTATGGCGGACAGTTAGCATCAAAAATAGGCAGACTTTTAAGTCCCGATGACAAGTTTCAACAAATTGATAGTAGGTATTTTTTAAGATTCATATTATTATCAATAATCTGATTTCCAATATGCAGTTTGTGATATAGCGGGTCCCGGTTTTGATTTTCTTTCCCATTCGAGACATCACGAAGCAGCTGATAATGTCCAATGTTATTATAGCAGCCTTGATAAGGGTTCACAGTTTCGCAGTTGCCATCAAAATATACACCTAGGTCATTGTGGATACAGCCAGCCGGCGATATTGAGTCAACCCTATTTTAGCAGTCATGGTTTATGTGTTCAAATCTATGTGAATGCCTTTGATTTCCCCTTCTATGCGGTAAGGAATGCCCCCACGTGGTGTATGTCCGGGAATCCTGTAAGAAACTTACCCTATGAGTACACTATCGGATACGATGGAAACAAAGGGAATTTGTCTAGGTAAGTAGATCATAAATTTAATTGCACATAGTTTAATTATGAATCTTTGTGGATTTCTTTAGATATGTTACAGGTGACATATTTGTACCCACAAGCTTGAATTACCCCTATAATTTATCTAAAAGGCAACTGATTCTTTATGAAAAATATTTGAATGGAACGTAATTAACTTGTTATGCTGTTTTTTTTCCTGGAATAAAATGTGATAAATATTCTTTAGTTAAAAAAATTTAAACTGTTTTAATTTTCGAGGAATATGAAAACCATGGGCCAAATCACCGAATTCGTTTCGAATCGTAATCTGGTATACGAAAGTCGTTTTCAAGGATAATTTCCAAAAAATTGTATTCATGAAATCTTTCTTCTCTATTGACTTGAAAGATGGTACAACTATTTCAAAAATTGAAACCAATTTGTATTTTATCACACATATATGGATGTCGAGCGAAACTTATGTGGTGATTAGACCCCGTTACCGAACTATCATTTGGGAGAATTGACTAAGTAGAACTCATAAAGTATATAAGCAATTCATGCAACAGTTGATATCAAAATGAGAACAAAATCACCAAATTGTCGCCCAGTTTCAATAGCGTTTGAAAATGTGAGGTTAGGCACAAGTCGCTGTCCTTATTGACACCCTGAGAATTGTTGCGATACTTGTTGTCGTTGAACTTGGTAAGTAACTTATTGTGGGTAAGAAGGGTTTAAGCCAAATGTTTTCACATTCTAGTCGTCGGATTAGGTAATACTAGTCCATGTCAAACAAATTTGTATCTAAAATCCTTGAATATATGATGACCAAAACTGGAGTAACATCTTCCATTTTTTCTCCTACTCATATAATAGATAGGGTACGTCACTGTCATTGGTTTGGGTAAGTAACCTGTTGTTACGAAGCGTTTAAGTCAAATTCTACAGGCATCGGATGTGACTGAGAAAGTGAGGTAGACTAGTCCATGACGTATTTGAACTACGGCAAAAGCTGCTTAAAAAATATTTCAGCTTAACAAATAGTACCATTCTATAAATGTTATCCTACTCATACAAAAGGTTGGGTAGATTTTCGACGCACTCGTTCTCATCTTCGTGTGCAGAGATTATTGCTTGGGTGGATAGATAAGTTTTTCGACGCTTTAGGTCATATTCAGATGATGCCGCAAATTCCCCCTTTTGTACCTCAATGGGGTTTAATGGAATATTGTCTCAATTACCCTCTTCAATGTGGTTCATAGCTCCCCGCTGATAACCAAACAACACACGCATTGAAACTTTTGCTTGTGTAGATCTAGTGTACCATCTTCGGACTCAGATCTCATTTTGAGCCTATCGCTCTTCTGCAAAGACACCAACATCTTTGAGCCTTTTCGTCTGCTTTCTATGTGTCATTTCCTAAGTAGGGTCCGTTCCAGGATTACTCCCAAGTATTTTACCTTCTAGAGATAATAGCGCAACAAACGAACCAGCTTCTAGTTTCTCTTCAAGAGAAGTGTCTAATAATGGAACCTTCAGGGCTCATCACTCTCTCCATATGTACTTACTTTTATTGACTATATTACAACCTGATGAGGTCAGACGTCTTACACATATTAATTAAACAAACAAATTAAACAAATTTCAACATATTCTTCCAACTGGCTCTATCCTTCGCCTTTTCTCGCCAGTTGGTAACTGCCTGGTCTTTCCAGCGGAGTCTTGGTCGTCCTCTTTTCCTGCTTCCATCGGGTACGTTATCAAAAATCTTTCGCGCTTTCTCATATTCATCCATTCTGATAACATGGCCTAGCCAACGCAATTGGCACACTTTGATTCATCTAGCTATGTCCACGTCAGAATAGAGATTATATAGCTCTGCGTTCCAGCGACGTCGGTACTCGCCGTTTTCCCTAACAGGACCATATATTTTGCGGAGAATTTTTCTCTCGAAAACTCCCAGGTGTTTTTCATCCGCTTGCGATATGACCCAAGTTTCGGAGCCATATGTCAAGACAGGTAAAATGAGAGTCTGATATAGCTGGACTTTTGTCCATTGAGAGAGGGCTTTGTTCCTAAACTGCTTGCTGAGCCCAAAATAACATCTATTTGCAAACACAATTCTCCTATCTATCTCCAGGCTGACGTTGTTGTCCTTGTTCACGGCGGATCCAAGGTAGACAGATTCATCTACCACTTCAAAATTAAATCGGTTGTCAACGTTCAAGTGCGGACCAAGTCGAGAGGTTTCTCTAGCCGTTGACACCATCAATTTTGTCTTGCCCTCATTAATTCCCTCGCTGATTCCGTTTCGATTCTTGAAAATACTGCAGTAACCTCTCGCAAATTTCGCCCAATGATGTATATGTCGTCAGCATACGCCAGCAACATATGGCTTTTCGTGTTAATGGTCTTGTTCGTATTTACTGCAGCCTTTCTCATTATTATCTCCATTAAGATGTTGAAGAGATCTATACTATCTTCCACTATCATTGCCTCCTGATCTTCAGTGGAAGAATCTGAGTGGAGTAGTGCTGAAAAGTGGTCTCTCCACATTTTGAACACACACTGCTTCTCAGTCACCAGATTCCCATTCTCGTCCTTGCAGGAGGGCAGCCCATTATTAGGCTCGTTATTCGATCTTCTTACACTGGAAAAACTTTCGGGATTCACCATTCATCCTGCACATTTCGGTTCTTTCACTCTCTCTCTGCTCCCACTGCATATGTAGAGGCATTCTTTCTCTGTACAGCAACGACGCTGTAACCAGTTCCCTTAAGCTCAAGTGATAACACCTACCTCTATGCGGATTACCCTCTCGAATTGTTATCACAACCCCTAGTGAAGATCAAGGCAGACAAGACTGCCAAGAATTTGAATGTAAACGCAGAGTAAACGATAACAGATATAGTTGTAATTTCCTTTAAGGCTATAAGAGATCATGCTTTCTCCGGTTAGTGAAAAAAATGTAAATGCTGCTGGTGGGATTCGAACTCACATTCGCTGGAAGATCGTTTCGATGTTTGTGAAGCATCATCTTCAGCGGCGTCTTGCCCGTTAAGCCACTGCGGTGTGTATTTACACAAGTCACTAACCGAAGACATTTATTGATTGTGCAGAAGAGTGATTGTTTGCCGCTACTTACACATTGCTTTCCTACTTACACGCCCTGATGCAGAAGTTTTGAAAGTTCTATTTATAGAACGAACTATTCTAATTGTAGTTGTCTCGTTCTGTTTTGGTTTGGCCCTACCATATGTTTCAAATTTAGTTGTCTTAGATCCTCGTAATGTTTAAAGTTGTAATTTCCTTTAGGGCTATAAGAGATCATGATTTCTCCGGTTAGTATATATTTCGTTAATTGTACAATCGATAGTACATATTTCATATCAGTGTTGGGAGTTTTTAATTTGCACTGGATTTTAATTTGCATTACTTTATTTTAATCCAAACCAAACTACATACATATGTACATAAATACATACATGTAGGTTTGTATGGATTTTTATAAATCTGATAACGAATCTCGATACAACAAATTGTGCAGCGTGTGTCTCCCTGACAAGCAACCCCTGACATTTTATATAAAAACACATTTGAAATGATATATCTTCTCTTTAGAAAGTTGATGTGTTAAAACTTTAACAAACCGACAAACGATATTCTTTCATGTTTATAATTCTAAAAAACCTTGAAAAAAACCTCTTGTCTCTGCAATAATAACAGCTGCGCGCGCTGTATCTGTGAATATATTAACCATTAGAAAGTCTCTGGGCTCCCCAAACACACACAGTGTGTATAAGTTACGAATTACAAATCCCTCTGATGGCAGTAAAACGGGGCATGGGGGATGCATTGCAACAACAACCACAACAACGTTTGTGTAGCACAGTTGCAAAATGCCACACGAAAACACAGTTGATTGGTTCGTGTTTGAACACTCGTTCGTGTACTACTCTCTACTGTAGTAAAAGAGTAACAACTTACAGAGTGAAGTAAAGTAAATTTGAATACAGTAGTTGTGGGGGGAATTTGGTTATGATTCATGTTTGCTAGGGTTCGGATTTTCGATCCATACAATTCCATGCATGTTTCTTGTTGACGCTAGCGGAAAAATAAATAAAAGCTTTACTTCGGATATCAACTATTAAACAATAAGAAACCAAGAAAACATGTTTCGCTCCTATGAAGTTTAGGCTAGGAAGAAGTGACCGTCAATATCGCCACAGTTAGGGTAATTTTCTCAGTGCCCGGTTAAAGTGTCTGCTTACTAATCGGTACTTTAATTTATCGGAACGATAAACTGCCTGTTAAACTCTTTAATTTCCTCATACTCCTGTTAATTTAACAGGACGTTAGATGGTTTACGCTGGCACCTCTGATAAATTTATCAGGACGTTAGATGTTTTACACTGGCACCTCTGATGAAATGTATAACTATAGTCAAACGCACTGTAAGATATCAGCTGTTTAATTTATTATTATTTTTGCGCAGTGTAATTTATTCAAATTATGGTCGATAACAATCAAAAAGACACCGTGGGAAGAACTTATCAGTTGTCGAGGAACATTTACTTGTTGACCTGGTGGGAGAACGCAAGTTAATTTTAGAAAACGAAATACTTAAATCATAATAAATACTGCTAACCGCACCGGTTACGATAAAAGTTAACCATGGTAGTGTGCGCGGCTGTTGTGCATGAAAACGTGGGTTCTGTCCCTGCTCTGACCACCTTAAATTTTTTTCTACCTCGTATAGTGACGGTTACACTATCGAGTATTTAGCCATGAAAAAGCTTCTCAAAATACCGTTCGGAAAAAACTAAAACTAGAACAGTGGTTCACAGTTCACTGGTTGTGAGAAGCTCTCCCTAATCGCGTCATGGGATGTAACGGGAAACAGTAATACAGATATATAGAGTTGACATTCCTCTTATCTGACGTTTCCTTTAAACTCTTCGTGTTGCGGTCGGTGTGATAGGAGCTGGTAGGGTTACATCGGGTGGAGTTACAAGAACTGATGATTTAAATTTGGCATGTCGTTTTGGTTGAGAACCGTGAAAATTAAACGTATTTAGGATTTTTTTGGTTATCTTTTACTGATAGTCCACATTTATGTTGTATGTATTTAACACCATAATTGTAAAACCTAAATCGAAATTCCGTGGTTCTTTTCTTGTTGGTTGCTTTGAACCATTGCAAACCAAGCAATTCTTTCCAACATCCGACGTTCATATTACACCAGGCTAAATGGTAGATGTATGGTAAAAGATGCATGTAGTAAGATCATTTGATTCTCTAACTTGTACTAATTAAAAACATACTATTTAGTAAATTTCCTGGAAAGGTTTTCCGAGATTTCTTACTTATTGATTGCAAGCACAATTCTCCACTTGATTTCAAGGCTAACTTTATTCGTTTTGTTTACGGCAGATCCTAGGTAAATGGATTTGTCCACTGCCTTGAAATTACAACTGTTGTCACCGTTCTCCCTTTCCTCCAATAGCGTGAATGTTCTGCTTGTCGAAACCATTAATTTTATCTTGTCCTCATTTACATGTCAAACCCACTTATGTATATTGATTCCTTTTTAATTCTCGAAAATTCTGCAGCGACTTCCTCGCAGATTTCGCTCAATGATGTATAAATCATCAGCATACGCGAGCAGCATGTGGCTTTTGCTGCTGACAGTTCTATTCGTGTTGAAAGCAGCATTCCTGATAATGGTAGACACATATTGAAGAGATCGCACGATAGGGTGTCACCCTGCCTCAGACGTCGCCTGGTACTAAATGGATCGGCATGATCCTTACTAATCTTTAGTGAGAATTTGGTATATAGGCAGGAATATCAAGCTCCGGTACAGTTTTTCCCGTATCGGGCTATCGAAGGCAATCTAATAAACAAAGAGATGATAGGTGTCGATTTGCCTTTCACGTAGTTTCAGCAGGATTTGTCGTAATGTGAATATCTATTCGGTCGTGGATTTTCCAGGTCTGAAGACACACGGATAAGTTGGAATCAGCTCTACAACAAATGGCTTTAGTCTTTTGAACATTACGGTCGAAGGGACTTTATATGCAATGGATAAGACTTTTCCACATATGTATACTCTGGACACCTTTTTTAAATACAGGATACAGTATGCTAAAGATCCAATCATCGGGCATTCATTCATCTAACCAGATGAGCATGAGCTGATGCATGTACCTATCAAACTCATAGCCGCCAGCCTTAATTATCTCAGCCGGTAGTCCATCAACACCAGCGGCTTTGTTGTTCTTACAGGCAGAAGTCATGGCGACCGGAGACGTTACCCTTTAGCTGGGACGAAACGTCGCCGTCACAGCCTGGGGTATCAACAGGCAACCTGTATTCCTGACTTCAAGAGCTGCTCACAACTGCCACGCATTTCTAAACGAAATGACGGAGCAGTTCGATATTCTCCTTATATGGCTGGCGGGACAACATTCCAAAGAACCATAGATCAGATAAGCTGGCAAGATTACCGACTACCTTATCAGTAGGGCGGTATTCGGCATGCAAGTTCATGATTAAACCCGTGGCTCTCCGCCATGCGAATGATAGATATCCTGGTGGCACAAAATGCAGAACAAAAAACCCCATACACAGCCGTAAGGCATTTAAAACATGAGATTTGTGTGCACGGAAATCTTCGGCCTAAGCATTGCTGCCAATGAGAAATTGTGTATGGTGGTAGAGCTTTAGCATTAACTTCGCGCAAAGTTTCCACATCCGAGAGTAGAGATTGAGAGTGAGAGTTTTTTTTGAGCAGCATTAGCTTTTGGGAGATTATATACACGAAAGTTGTAATAACGACGACCACGACGACGACGACAACGATAATGATGATGATGGAGGGAAACAATTCAAAATTCTCCGCGCACAACTTAGTGCAGAGTGTGTGTTCGTTAGTATGTTCGCCGTTTCGTTGGATGGGAAAGATCAGTTGAAAAAGAAGGAGAAAATAAAAACGTATCTAGTACAATTGCATTGAAATACAACAACAGCAGCAACAAAAAGAGATGGTGAACCAAACTAACCAAAAAAAGTAAAATACAACAGAAATATGAGTTTGTATGTCTGGCTGTATGTGAAACCAACCAACAAACTAACTGAACAACAACAGCATTGACAGCAAAAACACCAGAAAAAAGCTAAGTATGAAGTTTTACTGGCGCTGCTGGTGGTGCTGCAGTTGTGTTTTAGACCACGAAATGTGTTTACTTAAAAGTTTCGGCACAGTAAGAAAAGTGATATTTAAGCAAGCAGATCGGAAAACCTGTTGGGTGTTGGAAAGTCTTACGTCGAGTACTATTTCTTGAGTTTTCTTTTTCCATGCATACATGGACTGAACTGAACAGATCAGATCACAAACGAACCGAACAAACCAAACTGAAGTGAGTGGCGGATGGAATTTAATGAAAAGATCGCAGCAGATAGAACGCACGGCATGCAAAGTTACACGGCTCCCCTTTTTTTCTGTTCGCATATAAAAAATGTTTCACAATAGTTATAAAAACATGTATTGAGGACTTAAGAGTTCCATTAAAAAAACACATACGCACAAAAGAAACAACAAAACAGAAGAAGAAAACGAAACGAAGTTTATATGGAATTACAAGAAATAGTACATCAAATGTTTAAAAATTCAAACAAAAGAAACAAAATTGTTAAACGATCCGTAAGATTGTTTTGCATTAAACACAAACAAGATCAGAAAAAAATAAAAAAAATAGTTCAGTGGAAATGAAGACTTCAAAAGGAAAAGTGTAACATATTTGCCCCCTCCTTAAAAAATCTAAAAACAAAAAAAACATAAAATAAAGAGAACGTAAATTGTGTGCAAAAGAAAAGCAAACAACATTAAACAGCAACAACAAAAAAGAAAGGAATAAAGCCAGACACGCAAAAAGAAAGGAATAACACAAAAGGAATTGCAGAAAAACTTCACGGATACCATCAATATCGAATTGCGGAGCAACAAACGAGACGGATTTGGATATTTCATTTATTTTCTCATTTGGTGTACAACAACAACAGAAAAACTATTGTAAATGAAAGAGGTAAGTAAATGTACAACAGCAACAACAACTAAAGTGAGTAAGTCGCAGTACAACGAAAACAAACAGTACTAGTAGTTGTTGTCGATTTAAAGTGAATAATTTTCCTTTATGTAGGTCGTGTTCAGATACACAAACACACACTCAAACACACACACTACATACAAACATAAACAAAGTACAATTTACATGCAACCATCTCTGTTTGCACACACACTCACGCACACATGCATGTGATTCGAACATAAACAAATTCATAAGTGACCCAAAGATATTTACATGAATTGATATTAACGAAACATATGAAATGCTCCACACACACACAGGCTAATATAGCATATAAACATTTACACATGCATATCCACAAACAGACATACATACATATGTACGACCTTCACTTCAAGTTTCTTCTTTTTTAATTTGAATTTATATTTCTCTTGTTTTTATGTTTTTTTCTTATGATAAATTTCTGCGTATATTTAACATAAATAGTTTCTTTGTTGTTGCTGGCTGTTTTATTGCTTTTTTTCTTTTCTTCTGTTTCCAACATCTTATTCGTCTTAATTTTTGTCTTAAACCAGCACAATGGAAAGACAAAAAAAAAGAGTTTAGAGAAGCAGCGCCAACAGCAACAACAACAAGTAGTAGAGCAAAAAAAAACAACACCAGCAGCAATAACAACAACCACCACACACTGCTTGCCATAAATATTACCACTTTTCAAAAAAAAAAAGTTTCACAAACAAAAACTTACGAAATGTTTCGTTTTTTTTTCTTGTTTTATATTAATGCAATCACATCTCCCATACTTGCACACTTATGTTTGTTGTTACTTATATTCACAGCACACAAACCCATACACACACAACTAACGATGCCTACGAAACGAGACACCCATACCATACACACACACACACACACGCTTACAGCAACACGTTGTCGATCGATGTCGGTCATAACGTTAACGACGACACTCAACGTCGTTGGCCGCATGAGCGCACAATGAACGATGATTTTGTTATTTTTGGTCTGTTGTTGTTGTTCAAGGAGAGCTTTTTGTGAAAGGCAGACTTTAATTTTGTGTTGTTTCTTTTTTAATCTCTGCGTTGTTACTAAAAAGTAGTAGATAGATCGTAGTCGTCGGCGTCGTCATTGTACTTCTTAATGACAAACTTTCGAAAAGTTGTTGGTGTTGCTCATTTGAAGGTATTACCACATTCTCGCGCACACACCAACCAACCAATGCATAAATAAGCTTGGAACCTGAGCAAGAGAGATGAGATTAAATGACTTAAAAAATAGTACTTTTTGGTCTATATAAAACAAAAAATGGCCTTTACAAAATAGCACCCAATGAAATAACACCGAAAGGAAAAGTGGACAACCTGCAAAAAATTTGGCGATTCGAAATACTTCCTAATAAAATACGTCCCATGAAGTAACTCCCAATGAAATCAGTCCCAAGAAAAATTAATTAAATCCCGAAATAAAAAATTAAATAATACCTAAAATCAGTACAGAAATTGCAGTCGGCTCAACCGGCTTAAATATAAATATACTAGAGTGACGGTGGCCGGAGACGGGTCCCAGGAAATAACATTCAAAATTAAAGCAGGTCCCCAAATTTAGGATCTGTTTAATCAACATTCTGGTTTCAATGAACAAACAACTCAATCAGTATTTGACTATATATTCAAATAGATTGGAGATATATTTAAATTGGAGACATATGTACATATTTCAAATGATATGGGAAATTTTTATTTTTTACCAGCGGAAGAAAATAATGAAGTGTAGCAGAAATTTCCTTGATTTAATTAACGGTAACAAAGCGCAGCAGGTGAAAATGTTATTTTTTTCAATAAATGGTCGGGAAATAAAGTCGGTGTGAAAAAGAGCGCCACATACAAAAAATTTTTCCAAAAAAAATAGCACGATTTTGTGAGCAAAACTTTTTTACTTTAATTTGTGAACTTTTCCAAACGTTTGGTGCTTAATTTCATTTGTTACTACTTCTGGATGTTTTCGTTAGGGCTTACATTAGTCATAGGAAATTACACCCGAAGAAGTTACTCCCCAATCGCCGTATGGTAGGTAAAAAAATTAGCATGGCGAAGTCGTTAATGTATAATTACACAGAATCTTTTGATAAAAGATCGGTTGTGGTTTACGAGAGATATCGCGCGATCAACAGTGCATCCACACAACTGTTGTATGGACGGACACAGAATGGGAGTGGCGAAATCACTCATTTTCAATAGCAGGATGGCATTTTAACTAATGCCCCTATTACCGTTCACCACTCAACTTAGTTTGGTCGAATTAGAGACCTCCCAACTTCAACACGGCCAAACTTATCTTTTGTATTGTGGTTCACAACTGTTTTTGGTTGCAATTGTATGGTTTTACCAGCTCGAAATATTAATTTTGACAAGTAAAATAGCTAATTTATGTGAAAATAAAAGAAGTTAACAATTGTTTTGTGCTTGGAAAATCGAAATGGATATAAGTAGCATAGATTTCTTTTATGAAGATGGAGTCGAAAACGCGAATATAGATGTGTTGCATTTATGAAGAAATATTCGTGATGCATCCAACCTTCTTGAGCTGCCCAGTGCAAGGTATGTATTTGCACATACACGTTGCCATTCATTCATGTTCTGGACGGTGGTCCTAAACTATTTAACTCCACAGCAAATCCTTCCCATTGTTCTCGCACTTGGTTCTGCGTGGTATTAAATTGTTGTTTTTCCGAGGGCAACGGCTGGATTACTTTCCATTAGCTGGACAAGTTTCTAAAACTGAGCATTGTTTGTAATATTGATACTTCTAAATATATAAAATATTATTGTTAAATTAAAATGTTCAAATGTTAAATGAAAATTATAATTTGAAGCCAAAATAATATCTACTTACAATCTTATCAACTTAAAAATACGCACAACTATAAACTCAACTGCTCTCAAGCAGTGGTGTAAATTTAACGCATTTGTCGACCAAACTGGCACAGAGTTGGCAACGGCAATACGACAAAAGTAAGTGAACACAACCAAAAAATCAGCTGTTGTTCAGTTGAGTTTAGTTGGCCGTTGAGTTGAGAACGGCAATGCCAATTCATCGATTACGACCAAACTCTCACAAAAGTTGAGAGCCGTAATAGGGGCATAAATATTGTCGTATACTAAATTTAAATTTTCATAATTTCGTAACGGCTTTACGGATGTTATCTTGTCGACCAACCAGCCCTCGTTTTTTTTGGAATGGGCGAGACGACCTTGGTCAATTTTCTCTGGTGAAGTACACATTTACATGCTACTTTACTACAAGGTCTGAGTTGAAGCTAATCACATGTTGTAGACGTGGTATAGAAACATGATTTTGAACTAAATGTGTCGATTTGTATGGGACGTATCAGAAGGATCGTAGCCATAACGCCCATTTTCAACCCCAAACTAAGTTGCATTGTGATCGGTAAAGATTTACCGGTGTTACTGTGTTGACCAGCCAGCCAGCCATACAGACAAAAGGGCGTGGTTCCCAAGTCTTAAAAAGTCAAAAACCGAATATGGCTCAAAGGTCCATGAAGTAAAATATGACGCGGTGTATAGAAATGGATTTTTCAAAATAAATATTTCCTCAGAAATGCTCAATTGGTTACGAGTATTCTTTCATTGAAATACTTTTATTCTCGTCTTGGGGGTTATTTCATTTTGTTCGGGGGTATATTTCATTTGATGCATATCTCCGGTTTTTCTCATTGCTGATTTAGTTGTTATTTCATTCCGCTTATTTCATTCCATTTGCACCGCATTTTGCATAAAGATCTAAAATAGCACCCGTACAAAAATCAATTGGTGCAAGAATTAAAACCCCAGGATGACAGTCATAGAGGCTTGAAATACGAAACTTTACCGTTCGAGTAAATGAAAGCCGTGAACGCGGATATTTACATTTAGACGATATTATTTTTAAGAAATATGTTCCCAAATGTGTACTTTGATAATAAAGAAAATTTTCTTTAAAAGACATATTATTTCTTATTTTATCGACTCACAAAATATAAACTTTCTTTTGAGACAAACTGTATTATTGCCCGACCAGCCGCATATGCGAGGAAGAATTGATCCATGCCTAAAATCTACACCAAACAGTAACACGTTGTTGATGCATTTGTTTCTAAACAACCACTACACCATTTCCAATTAAAATTTGAAAAATATCAATTGAAATTTTAAAATTATTAATTATGTGACCGTCGGTGGTGCAACGGGTAGTGTGTGCGCCTCTTGTACAGGAGATCCTGAGTTCGATCCCTGCTCCAACCACTTTAAAATTTCTTTCGACGACGGTCACCTCGCTTAGTGACGGCGACACTATCGAGTATTAAGCCATGAAAATGCTTCTCAAAATACCGTTCGGAATCGGTGTAAAAACTGTAGGTCCCAATCAGTGAGTGAAAACTGGAAAGCGCACAGCTCAGTGTTTGTGAGAAGTTCTCCCCGGTCCCTTCATGGGATGTAATGGGAAACCATTTATTTATTTATTTATTTAAAAATTATATTTGGGATTTGAAATACATACATCAATTGACATTTAAAAATTCTATTTGACATTTTAAATACATCAATTAGAATTTAAAAATCATTAATTGAAATTTAAAAAACATTAATTGAAATTTAAAAGACATCCATTTAAATTTAAAAGTCATCAATTGAAATTTGAAAGGCATCAATTGAAATTTAATTGATCTTTTAAATTTCAATTGATGTATTTTAAATTTCAATTGATGCCTTCTACATTTAAATTGATTTTTTTAAATTTCAATTGATGCATGTCAAATTTCAAATAGAATTTTAAAATTCCAATTTATGTATTTCAAATATAATTTTCAAATTTCAATTGATATTTTTAAATTTCAATTCGAAATGGTGTAGTTTATTTTCTGAAACACATCATTATTTTTAAAATATTTCTCAACAATGAAAACGCGTTGTTATTTAATTGAGAGTTCCGTTTCTAATAACCCTGAAATGTCAGCAGTCTTTTTTTCAACAACACATTACCACACACATGGCACGAAATTCAAATCTTGCGTGAATTTTCGAACACCCTTTATAAAGCTAATAAATAAGTTTTATTTTAAATAGAAACTCGTCTTGAACTTGAATAAATTTGAAAAATTAAAGACTACGGGCGAGTTAAACACTCGTCATTTAACCCGAGACGGGTAATCATATTTTACATATGTACATTAAAGGTAATCTTCGTCGAATCGACAAAGTGCAATTTTACTTCGAAATTTTTAGCGAAAAATTTAATGTACACTACAAGTCGGCTCACTACTTTTAATAAATAATAGCATTTAGCAAAACAGAAAAGACATAAGTCATACAGTTTTAAAGCTTTTTGATTTATTTTTGAGCAATTCGCTCTTCGGTTAAATTTTGTGAAATATTGGAAAAGCAAAATAGATTACCCGTCTAGTGTTAAACTCACAGAAATTTTTCATATTAAATGACACACATGCAGCATTTACAGTTCATTGAAATGGAGAAATTTCAACTGTGAAGCTGAGCAAAAAAAAACAGACCGAATAATAAAACTCCCACAACGGAACATATGCAATTTTTTATTGTTCTGTTTTATTATCTTTCTAAATACTTTTTTTTGCTTTCTATGTAATTTTCTGTTATTTAATTTTTCTCATTATTTGGTTTAATGAAAATAAAATCTCATTTAAATTTTTTTTTATTAATTCGATACATCCGATGTCTGCAAAACTAAGAGATATTTTAAAAAATCTGTATCAAAATTTCTTATTATATTTCTCATATTCCGACATGTTGTATTATCATCAACATCCTTATAATAATAATGCTAAAAATATGTATGTAGTAAATACGACTTAAAATATAAGTATAAACATCTGGAGTTCATTTTTACATAAACTTCATTGTTCAGACTACTAGAGATTAGGGTTGAATTCTTCACTGTCGAAAAAGACCGTGAGACCTAAAGTTCGAATTAAAGTTTCGGCATACAATTTCTTTAAGTATCACAAAAAAAGCCGTCGGTGGCGCAATGATAGTGTGCGCAAATTTTTTAAATGAGGACGTGGGTTCGATCCCTGTTCTGTCCACCTTACATTTCTTCCAACGGCGGTCACATCGCTTAAAAGCTTCTCAAAATACTGTTCGGAACCGGTGTAAAACTCAATGAGTTCAAAACTAGGAAGTGCACACAGCTCATTGGCTGTGAGAAGCTCTCCCCAGTCCCTTCATGGAATGAATCAATATTTTGTTGTCGGTATCAATATTAACAGTTTATAAAGCAGTACCAAAAAACGTACTTACGTACCACACACCTCGAGCTTGGTGTAAGATACATGTACATAGTATGTATGTATGGAAGTATGTTGTATGTATGTAAGTCGGCTAAACGAAAATCTAAGGAGAATGTGAAACAACCAATTTATTTCAAAAGCAAAGATGAAATTGTTACTGTCTCTGCCTAACTTGTATTACTCTTACTCTTTCTTTTTTTCTTTCTTACATTTTCAATGCAAAGCAAACGAAATTAAAAAGTGAATGTACAACAAAATAACAATAAAAACATTCACATTTGCAATCATTGTAAAATATCAAAAACAAATGAATACAAAAATTAAATAATTATTACAAAGAAAAAAAATATTCATGTAAATACACAAATTTCAAAAGATATTTTATAGCGGAAATTAAACACTCTCCGCATAACATACTCTTACGTTTACACCCCCTCTCTGTTTTTACACACTCACACACACTCTCACACACACACCCACACAGCCATACATGTACACATATCACATATTTTTCAAAACTTTATTTCTTTCTTGAAACAATGGATGACTCTTTTTTTTTGGTTTTGGTTTAGTGGGATTTTGTTGTATATTTATTTCACTTCTCTTACAATTTACACACGCACACACATGCAAACATGGAAGGTATGTCAAAACCAACAAAAAAAAGAGAGCTGCAAAACCTAACCAGACCTAACAATTCCACATTCAAAAGCATTCAGTTGATCGCACGATATGTATTGGTGTTGCCGTTGCCTCCGTAATGGCATCAATGTGGCCCCAGCCCCACCAAAACGTTAACAACAACAAAAACAACAGAACTCAGTTGTGTCGTATTAATTTATTATCTTATTCAAAAGCATTTCACTTCCAAAGCTTAAAGTTGTGACTTCATCACAGAGATGAGTGATAGAATTTAGTACGTTTTTTTTGCCACTTTTGGAAAATTTTTACAAGTGCTTTGATACCGATTGGCACAGGCTCTATGTATGTATGTATGTACTTTAACAGGTTTGTAAAATTCACACACATGAGTTGGTGCATTCAATTGCTAATATTACCAATCACGGACGTAAAGATAAAGATCATTTATAAGAATTTTTTGGTCTAGTTGTGGGTGATAAAGCCATAACGAATAATTTCCCAATATTTATCTGTGTCTAATTTGAAGATATTTTCTCGTGTCACAGAACACTCGACTTGCACGCATTATACACGCACGATATTTTTTTACTCTGCACAAACACGAACGGCGCACGCACGAAATTCAAATTTCCTGTACGAACACATCGTGCACACGCGTGGCACAGAAAAATAACGGCCCGTGCCCACCTCTAGTCTGGTTGAAACCACATGTCCTTAACATCCACATATTGTAATTTTGGCACAAAACCTGGATTATCATGTCACAATATCGAGCACCATTAACTATTATTGCCTGAACAGCCGCATTATCGAAGAAGAATGATCCGATAATGCCTGCATTCCAAAATTCGCCCAAACAAAGAGGCTGACACGATTTCTGAACAACAAATATGACAATTTTGAAGATTAATAAAGTCATGAAAGATGAAACTGAACAAACTGCAAACTGAGCTGAACCCTTCATTAGAAACATTTTAAAACGCTCTGTTCTTTTGTGTAGCGCTCTATATTTAACAACCCTCTGAACTGTCAGCTGTCCTTTTTTTTTATCAACAGCAGCCAGCGCAAATAGCGCGAAATTCAAGTCTTGCGTGAATTTTGGGACACCCTTTATTAACAGTGTAAAGAATTCTAATTTAAAAAATTAAAACAAATCGGAAAAAAATAAAAATTTTAAAAACAAAAATTAAATAAAAATTCCAAACAAAAAAAAATTGTGATTCTTAATATTCTTGAGCCAGGTTACTTTTTATTGTGATTGAGCTTACGTCACGGTTTTTGCGGGATTATCCCGTTTTTTACGGGATTGCCCCGCGTTTGAGTGTCACATCCCGATTTAAATCTAATATATCAAAATGATTATTATAAAATAAAACGCTTTATTATATATATTTAGGCTAGTATAGTATATACATACTTGTAATAATAATATGCTTCATCGACCTTTCTTATTATGACCTAATTAACGATTTTTTCGAGCCTTTGGAGCATGAAAAATCATTTATTAGATCTTAAATACATGTATTTTTATTTAAACCAGAAAAAATCGGCCTTTTACCCATGTGTCCTCGCTTTTTGGTCACAACCAGTTGCTTAGTTTAAATATCCGATAAAATATACAAGTCATACGCCCCGCGTTACTCATACATAACCTGAACTGTTTTTGTTCGAAAAGTTGCATTATGGCTCAAAAAGCGGGAGATATTCGGATACATAAAATGGCTGGACTCACTGACTGACCAAACGGCTCAAGACAGGATGATGAAATTTGTTGTAAGTGTTCCCCTTATGGAGTAGCCCTCGTAGAAATGTGCGTCACATTATATAAAATAAATTAGTGTTTTGAGCAAACGCGTCATCCTCCCATGCTGCTAGAAAATATTTTTTGTAAAAATTTCAAATTGGTGGCAGATGAAATGGGCTTGACACTAAATCAGTGTATTACGGATTATGCAATGATCCTTGAATCAGGAAATTTGGTGTGGATGTTTCCATTACAGGTCAGTTTTTAGCAATAAAGGCATTTTCAACATCTGAGTTGCGAGTAGTAGGAAATTTAAGTAAACGTTCCCCATATGTACAATGAAAGAAAATCTTTACATCAAATCGATGGTAAATGTTCATCAATTGTTCGAAGTTAAATTAATGACAATTGTCATCAACTCATTGAAAAGGTTCATCAATTTGAAGATTGTGCGTTTCTTCAGCTTTTTCAGCTTCATTGAATTGATGATCGTTTTTACATCAACCTTCATAATTGCAATTTAGAAATAATTCGTGGAATCGATTCACAATATAGAGGTAGTATTAAAAATATAAAGAGAAAAATAAAAAATTTAGAAGAAAATTGAAAATAAATACACAATAGCAAAAAGTGCAATGGACAAAAAACTATATCCACGCTATGAACATTGTACTTTATATGCGGTCTTATACCTTGTTGTTGTGGATTTTTTACAATGAAAAATACTCCAAAGAATTTGGCTACAGATTAACAAACAATTTTGTACATCAATTTGTTGGCCAATTTACATCAAATTGTTGGCCAATTCACATCAAATTGATGACAATCTTACATCAAATTGATGACAACCTTACATCTAATTGACAAAAAATGCACAGCAAGTTGATTAAAAATGTACATCAACTTGATGTAACGTTGTCGCTGAACCCACAAAAACTATTGATGAAATATGGATGAAAGACTGATGAAATGTTCTTCTTCAATTCAATGAAATGTGTCGTAGGTTGGAAAATGAAGAAATGTTTCATCAAATTTATGAAGGAATTGATAAATTTGATGAAGCTTTTTCTTTCAGTGTAGCTACAGGGTGCACCACTTAAAGAACAAACACAAATTAGTTGCTGTGATATTATTTTTCGTTTATTTTGAACCGTGCAAATTTTATTTGATGACTTGTGGAATATGATATCGCGTAAATGGTCACAGGCAGAGCGAGTGACGCACTGTGCTCGTTATTGCGCATTTTCCATCACTTTTCGTAGTGTATTGGGCTGAATAGCGGTCATTTTATGTCGAATATTGTCGGTCAAGGCTTCCAGGGTCCGTGGCTTGTTGACATAAACCTTGGTCTTCAAATAACCCCCAGGGAAGGAGTCTGTAGCGGTTAAGTCGGCCAATCGCGGAGACCAGTGGTAATCATAATTTTTCGAAACTGGGCGATCGAGGAACAAAGGAAGCAATAAAGCGATCGTGGCTCGGACTGTGTAAGCTATGACACCGTCCTGTTGGAACCAAAAGTGGTCCTTGTCGTTAGCACTCAAATTGGTATAAAAAGTCTGTAATCGTAGCCAGCTAACGATCTCAATCTCCGTCTTCGAAGAGGAACGTTCAATGATCCTTTCGATCAAAATTCCAGCCCAAACAGTTCCACTTTGGTCGTGGAGAGGTTGCTCGTGAATTAATTGCGGGTCTTTATGGGAGTAGATCCGACATTTTGTTTATTCACGGCCCCATTCGAAGAAGAATGGGCTTCATCGCTCATGATAATTGGGAACATATTTTGAACGTCAAGCTGCTGGAAAACAGCGTGATGTGCTAGCATGTACTGTTCCGTGGCATAAATTCTCTTTGACTGATGCTTCGAACGCGGGCTGTCATAAGCCGATCTGAAAACAAAAGAAAAAAGTTATAGGGTTGCCAGAGGCGGAAGATTTAAATGGTACTTCCTTTACAAAGGATGATTTAGTAATTCTTAATGGGGGCGACGAAATAGGTGTGGCGGTAAATCAGAGTTATAAGCGTTCTGACAAATGGATGTTCCGATTATGCAGACGACTTCAGTTTTTAAGGGAAATTTCAGCAATCAAAATTATGTTGGCGAACATTTTACCCAGGCATTATGTAAAATTTATCGACGTTTTGACTAGATGCAAGAAGCTAGTCTTTGACGCGGGGCTTACTCCTTATCTAAGAGGGTTTGTTTAATATTCAATTGTGGGCGGAAAATATTAGGCGGGACACTAAATAAGATTAATAAGTCTTCTGAATAAACGCTAATATCTATATATAAGTATATAAATGGAGTAGACATCAACAAAGACAGGAAATTTGAACTGGGACGGAAGAAATATTTGTCACACTAAATCAGATTAATTAGCATTCTTATCGAGCTAGTGATCATAGAATCATTATATTAGACTGAATGTTATATTATAGACAAGACTATAGCTTAAGGGATTTTTCTGGATTCGACTTGAGGGCGGTAGAAATGGGAGCGTAACAATAAATAGGATTAACCGAAATCCGGACCAGACGCCAGAAGGTAGACTTATGAAAGGCGGAAGGAATTGACCCTTTACAGTTTAGATTTGTATCTAAGGGATGTTTTGAAATTCGATTAGATGCTGTGGAATATGACGTCGCACTTAGAACCATAACATTTGGGACTGCATTTCCTACGACGAACTTAACAGAAAAGGGATTTTTAAAATTGGTTGTTAGGATGGATTGGCATTAAAAAGGATTAATCAGCGTTCTGACTAGCTACTGAAAACGACACATATTCATTTCGAGTGTTTATTCCCTCTTCAGAGTAGACCTGAGCTTAGTACGAAATGTTTCGAAAATTTCGACGGTAGAAATGGAGGTTTGGCGTCAATTTGATTAATGGGAATTTGAAGCAGTAGGTTGCGGTAGAAATCTGATGTGCGTGCGGTAGACATGGACTCTTGCACATGAGGCATGGGTCGATCCCTCCTCTGACCACCTTACATTTCTATCGAATACTTAGCAATGAAAAAGCGTCTCAAAATACCGTTCGGAATCGGTGTAATATTGTAGGCCCCAGTCAGTGAGTGTGAAACTAGAAAGCGCACAACTATCTGATTGTGACAAGCTCTCCCCAGTCCCTTCCATGGGATGTAGAATTATCAGGCGTGGATGTCAATTAAGTTATTAATAGTTCTAACCAAACGGACGAAGCTAGAATTGTTAAATATGGGGTGCGTATGACTCTAAAGGGGTAGACCCTTCAGCACGGAAGAAAGTTTTTAGTGTAAGAATTGGGGACTGCGTAAGTGAATTAGACTGTAGGCATGGCATTGACTTCGGAATTACTATTCTGGTCAGATGCCAACGAGAGCTCTGCCCAAATATGTAGAATCACGCAATTTAGGAAAGAGGTTCCAATTATAACACAGGCTTTAGCCATCGACAGATGTTTTGGACCATACAATAAAAACCCGACAAAATAAAAAAAAACAACAATTACAAAACTTTAGTATGTTAAAAAATGATTTTTCTAAATTCAAATTGTGGGCGGTGAACAAGAGCGTTAAACTGCATCAGAAAAAATGTAGATCAGCGCAACGATTAAAATTTATTCGTTTAATATTTTTATTACTGGAACTTTACTTTGAATAGGGCACAGTTAAAAATATATTATATACAGGAATAATGGTGGGACTTTCGAAATTGGAACAGTGGAAAAATCATATGCCCCTATTACGGTTTACAACTCAGTTGAGTTGAAGTTGAAACAACTTAACTTTAAAACAACTTAACTCCATTTTGGTATTACGAATTACAACTTGTTCCAGTTGAAATTGTGTTGATGTTGCCAGCCAAAAAAAGTAATGATTTGACAACTGATTAAACAGCTGATACTATTGTGACAAAAAATTAAAACAATAATTTTCAGTTTTTGTTTGCGAGTGTTTTTTTTTTTTTTGGAAATAAATAAAGAAATGGATATTAGTTTGGATTTATTTTACAACGATGAAAGTGTTGATGAAAACATTGACGTGCTGCGCATACGAAGAAGTCTCCGCGATCACTCTAATCCCTTTTTAATACTTTTTTTTTGCAGATTTAGAAGTTTCTTTCGTTTAAATAAGGAAGCATTTTGCTATCTGCTAGATGAGCTGAAGGAGCATTTTCATACGCCTTTGCGAGGTACGGCTATACCTCCTATTTTGAAGTTATGCGCAACTCTCATGTTCCTCGCTGACGGGAGTTATCAGAAGTGCAGTGGAAACGATTTTAATGTGGGACTGGCACAACCCGTATCTGTGGTAATAAAAGAGGTTGTAAATATCCTCGAGCAGCGTATTTGTGGGAAATGGATTAAAACCCAAATGAGTGAAGAGGAGCAAAACGCTTCAATGATTGAATTTCATTCAAAAAGTGGGTTCCCGGGAATATTGTGATGTATCAATGGGACTCGCGTTCGCATCATTTCACCAAAAAAAGAGATGCAACATCTTTATCTCAACAGAAAGGGCTACTACAGTTTAAACCTTATGATTGTAAGTTAAAAGAGGAAAAAATTATTACTCGTCCCCACTCGTGCGCAGTTCTTGATGGCGGTCCTAAACTGTTTAGTTGTATGACAAAATCCTCCCACAATTCCTTGCTTTTATTTTTGCTGCATCCGAATTGTGGCTTGCCTCGTCCAGTTTCGGGATGCTTCTCCATAAGTTCAACAAGTTTTTCAAATTGTTCTTTTGTTGTAACTCTATTTTTTCTAAAATTGTTCTAAATCGCTGATTAATAAATTATCCATTCCATTTTTCGCTAATAATTGATTTACAACTGCTATTGATGAGTTGTAATCATTTGGTGTTTTTGTTAACCGCACTAGCACAGGGTTGTAATCGGTAGTACCACAAACAAGTTGTAAGACGATTAACTTCAACTTACAATTTTTTGACAGGTTAGGTTGTTATCGATAATACCAAATTGTAAAATTTCAACTGAAATTTCAACTCAACTGAGTCGAATTGTAATCCGTAATAGGGGCAATAACCTTTCGGGTGTATAGGGGGCAGAATAAAAACCGTGTCACAAAATATTACGCATTCTGATTTAAGGCGAAAAGTTATAATGATGAAATTTGGAGGTTATGTTGAATGACAACTAAAAATCGATTTGTCGAAATTCACATTGTAGCATCGAAAAGAAGCGCCATGTAAAATTCTATTAATCATAATTATGAGCAATGAGAATAGACCTAATTGAGAAGTTATTTTTTGGACTAAGGAAGAATTTTTAGATTTCGAAATGTTGATAGTAAAATCTCTCATATTTGAAAGAATTATCAATAGGTTGAACTTATTTTACGAAGATGATAGATACTTATATATATTACTGTATAGACGCGAACGAAGTAGCACACATTTTTCAGATTATATATATAAAAATCAGTTATGTGTTTTTTGTTAACTTTTCAGGAAACTTTTTTTTCTTTTGTTTTGTTTTGAAGACAAGTGTTTGCAAATAGCAAAATTTTACCACAAAATTCTGGTCGATGTTTAATTATGCAATAAAATATATATGTAACTCATACGCTCCATGATTTACCATATCATTCATACGTAACCTGACGAACCATCTCCTTCGATTTCATTCCCGCTTTTTACAGAGAAGTCAAGCTTTATAAGGTGTTTGTCTTTAGAACTAATAATGCATAATTTAACTTGGAAGTTATATATGTTTAACATACAATTTTCAACAGTCACAAGCAAGATTTCAATTCGCATTGTCAGACGATCGTTTCGAAGTTTGTGAACTTCATCATCAGAGGCTTAGTTGTAGGCTACATACAACTGTTCAATTGTGTCACTAACTGAAATAATTTGATAGGTTTTTACGCTTTTTCTTCACATTAATCTGATATACATATTTAGTTCTTTTACCATCGGATGGGTTACAAACGTGGCGTGATCAGATGCTTCTTATGGGCACAATAATTGAACAGATTTCAAAACAAACTAATTTGACCTTACATTGGAATCGCCGACTGCAAATGCCGGTTAAGAAGGAAGTTTCTCTTATTGTGATTAGTTAATCTTTTAGTCGGACTTTTTAAAAATAAAATCAAATACATATAACATTAAAAACATTTTTTTTCAATATCAAATTATAAAGAACGTCTCAGTAAGAATGCACTTTTGCATTTTACAATAAAAACACGTATTTTTGAGATAGTTATGATGTTTTTATTGGATTGTAAATAAGACATTTTCCGATTAAGTATGAAATAAAATATCCGTCAAATGGCCCCTACGGCTCTCACGATAGGCCACTAACATTTTCATGAAATTTTCCATGACTTTTTCACAGAGATGTGGCTGTATCTCACCGATGACGCGTTGGATCTCGGATTTAAGCCCAGGAATTGTTTCTGGTTTATTCGCATAAACCCGAGATTTCACAAAACCTCAAAGAAAGAAATCGCACGACGTTAAATCGCATGATCTTGGTGGCCACCTGATGATGATTTCTTGAGATGATTCTTGAGATAATTTGTTCTGGAAATTGTTGCTGCAGTAAATCGATTGTTTCATGCGCGATGTTGCAGGTAGTGCCGTCTTGTTGAAACCACATGTCGTCCAGACCCATGCCGTCTAGTTGAGGCCACAAGAACTCCGTTATCATGTTCCTGTAATGAATGCCGTTCACAATCACTGCAATTTCGGCCTCATCTGCAAAAAAGTAAGGCCCTATCACGCCGCCTGACCAAAATCCACACCAGACAGTTGCTCGTTGTGGGTGCTTCTCATGGATTGCATGAGGATTTTCTGAGCCCAAAATTCGGCAATTTTGTGTATTCACGAAGCCATTCAGATGAAAACGAGCTTCATCGGAGAAAATGTCTTTTTTTGTTGAAAAATTGGCATTGACTTCCCTTTGCTCCATTGCCCATTGAACGAATTTCTCGCTTTTTCCATGGTCTGCTGGTTTGAGCTCCTGAGTAAGCTGAATTTTGTACGCTTGAAGGTGGAGTTCTTTTGTCAAAATTCGCTGCGTAGTGATTCGTGAAATTTTAAGTTGTTGAAAACGATTCTGAATCGATGTTTTCGGGTTTTCGCCGACACTCTATTTTACAGCTGCAATGTTTTCAAGAGGCCAACCGGTACGTTGACGTACAGGAGTCTTACTGCACATAACCGGCCCAGTTTCTTAAATTTTGTTGGCCTTTCTTCGAATGGTTGTCACATTAGGTGCACTTGCGCGACTGAAAATTCTTCGAAGTTTCCGAGCGGTCCATCATAACTTTCCAAATTTTTGTAATATGTTTTCACAATTATAACGCGTTGTTCTTTCGTAAAGCGCTCCATTTTTAATAAACGGAATAAACATACATATGTATGTGACAGCTGCCAAATTTCAGAGTTGTCACTTGCACAAAAAACTACACTAAATTTAAAAAGTGTAATCTTACTGAGACGCCCTTTATTAAATAACGATTAATCAATCGAGAAAATATATATTTTATTTTAAAATCTAATGTAGACTATTTTATAATTATATATCTTATTTATTTAATTGTTAACTCATTTGTTAAAAATAACCAAATCCCGCTTTACGATCAACAAAATTTGGTTAGGTTATTCATACGTAACCTGGTGAAACCTTTTCACTTTTTGTGGAATTGTTTCACAATCTTCTTCTAAAAAACGTATTGGTTCGCCAACACCATTTTAGATTTTTCCCACTGAAATACCCATGATTACAAAGTTAGATACATTTTTATAACATTTTTCTTTAAGACTCATTTTTAGTATATACAATTAACTATAAAAAAAATAATTATTTAACTTTAACATATGGTAAACTTTTTGAGCGTTAATGGGTTAAGAGAGATATTGTAAATCATTAAGTTTTAACAACTTTTGAGCTTTTTATAAGACAAACGAGAATGAAATATCTTAAACAACTTTGTGTCCTTTGAAAAACTTATCAGTGCAAATAGAACAATTGGCGGAGAGAGAAATGCAATGAAAATTATCTTTAATTTGAAAGAAAGAAATTATCTTTCATTACGATCATTCCACTTACGATTAACGCTATGAGTTTTACAGAATGCAAAAACATCTGTCTCCAAAGTGACAAAGAAAATACAACAGTTATAAAATAAAAATAGAATATAGAAAAAGAACATTGTAAACAAAGATAAAGTCTTTGGAAAAAAACGACGAAATTCAAGTTTATATTTTTTTTTAGTTTTTGTTATATTTTTTATATTTTCTGCAAACCGTTCTCCTCAAGTGTACACTATTCCATCCACTCTCATCAAATGAAAATTTTGACATATCAAACGATTTCTCTAATACTCTAAAGCGAGGCACAGACTTGTCATTCATGAGCATGAACGTCAGATATCGTAGAAGTTTATAATCGGTTGCCGCCCTCGGTAATACTAAATGAGAATGTAATCGAAGTTGTCAGCCAGATAAAAAATTATCGAACAATCTCATGCTCATGAATGACAAGTCTGTGCTTCGCCTTTATAGATTTTAAACACAAAATAATCAATTTTTCAATTTTTTTTTTAATAAAATGTAAAAAATCTGGAGAATTTCTTTCCTATAAAGCGAATCGACAGAACCGTACTAACAAAAGCGCAAGGTAATCACAGAATGCTTGAAAGGACCCATTTGTTTAAAAAAAAATGTTGTATTGCCTGCCCGTATGCCCGACCGTACAACGTCTACACTTTTTCTATAAACAACCAAACCTGTAAAAATCAAATTCCAAAAACTTATTCATGCATGGGCATTTTGACGTAGAATACGTCTTACCTTACGGTATAGGGAGTCATGTCAGATTGTTATTGTTGTAATCTTTATTTCATTGATTATGAGGAAACGGCGAGATAACTTTTTTTAAAAATTTTTTTGTAGGTAAATGAAGATGTTATCTTTCGTTTGATATATGTACATTTCATATTGGTTGATATCTTCCTAATATTTAAATTTCTCAAATGAAAATTGTTTAAACACATACACTCAAACATATGTGTGGTGTTTGGTTGAGTGTTTGAGTTTGTAGCGTGAACACAAACTATGCTGCTGTTTTAGTATGGACACAAACCTTCGGCTGTTGTTTTGATTGATGAAATATTGAAATTTCGTATATTTACTTATGTATTTAAGTGAAACAAAATGTTAAATGTGAATTTGAATTTAACATGGATATATAATTATAAAAAATATATGAAAAAATTAATTCATACATTTTTATGTTAAATGAAAGTGCTGCCAAGTAAGCAAAATAACAATGCTGCTTGATGCTGTTTGACAGCAGCTGACAGTTGACGTTTAGTAAATTAAAATAAAAACTACTAATCAAAATGGCACCTACACGAAATACAAAAAAGCAACGAGTGGTTGTTATGTTATCATTTATTGTTATATATGTTTTCTGTCTTATCGGATGGCGTATTCTACGTTAAACTTAATGGCCGTGTCTCTGACACAGCCTGCAGGGACAGTCTGTGGCCGAAGGCCTCGGACAACTGTCTGCTGTAATTTTTTTTTTGTCCCACAGTCGGAACATGACTAATCTCATGAACTGATTCCAGTATCCGAATCAGTTTGGTAATAAAATTAAGAACTAATGCTTTAACTAAAATTGAATTCTTGAAAAAAATAAAAAATGTTGTATTTGAAAAAAGTATTACTCTTGGCTGGTTAAATGTTGGAGGTTCATTATATTGATGTTTCTGTAGTGAAACTTTTTATGAGATGGTGTTGAAATTCGGATGAGCAACCTTTTCTGTGGCGCTATGCGAGACCGAACTAAAGAGAGTGAAGGTGACACATCGCGTAACGCAAAGGACACAAGAACGTGTCAGGATTTTGGGAGAGTTTGGCAAAATGTTTTATTCGACAGCACTTAGATGAAAAATAGTGTTACTTTCCAGATAATTTGGACTGTTGCAGCGTGTTATTAAGTTTCTACCAAAAACAGAATTGCTGTTAATTACTTTATTCTTAAAATTAATTTTCAGACTTATGGCTCAATCATTTATATGTGTATGCCCTTGTCGCCGATACGAGATGTGTTAGTTATGTGGAAGATTGAGTGATGCTAATATACATATGAGTGTCTTCCGTATTGAAAATGCGCGAAATTACCTTGCGAACCAAATTTAAACAGTCGGTGGGCCAGAGTTAACCCGCGGGGTGTAGTTTGCCAACCTCTGCTGTAACGCATAACTAATGCATATTTTTTTCATCTTCTTCTTATCTTTGAATTCACAATAACGATATCTAACGCCGTTCTGTTAATTATTTCATGACGGCAACTTTATGTCTGCTTTAGACAGAAATGGAAACGGTAAATCCATGTGCCGCTTAATATCGCTAAGCTACCAACACGAAATAAGTGATAATATAAGCAAACGCTGTAACCAAAGTAGTTTGTTGTATTGGCCGGTTCGTATTCTTCTTTGAAATTCGTGTTCATATTTATTGATATATTTCCCTATGGAAAAAACTGAGATTCGGTGTTTTTATATTCTTCATGGCTGTCCTACCTCTAAGCAAGTCGGCTTTGAACATCTGAAATTAAACACTGCTCCCCGATTTTCTCCATCTCCTCCTACCGACGCTCAGCGATGAACTAGAAAATGTAAACAAAATTTAATGAAAAGCGAAGTAGCCCTGTCGCCTGCAAAATGCGCTCATCACTGAGCAATTGTGTGGCCACAACAACGCAATTTCATGTGTTTTCAATTTTTTGTCGCTCGATAGCTCAATCATTCAGTGCGTTTCCGCAGCTTTAAACTGGCGACAGAGTGTTCGCTACAAGTAATACAATAATATTGGGCGACGAACGCCAAACCACTGTATCTGTGTTTGTATGAACTGGCTCAAAGAGAGTCAAAGTGGAAGCTATGCGAGACCGAACTAAAGCGATAAAGCATGCGCAAAGTGGTGAAGCTTTCGAGAAATGATTTTTCGCTTCCTGTTTAACTTTCTTGATATTGTTTTCTTTGCCATTTTCTATGATTTTCTCAAAACATACATATGTATGTTTTGCTCTTTTTCGAGTTCAGCTGTAAAATTCGTGTATTTTCATTGCTGCAAGTTGATGGGAAAAATAAAAAAAACATCGAAGATATGGTTGCACAGGCTTCATAAATTTGTTGGCATGGAAACTCTTCGCCTGAATCCATTTTTTCCAACTGAGCAATAAGTGCCCAAAATTGTATAAAACAGCAAAGCAACTAGCAAAGCAATGCCGCTTGTACTTTGGACATATTGTAGTATTGCTTAGAATATGAAATAATTTCGCTTCTCACTTTGCTCCACTTGAAGCGGGCACTCTGACGTCAGTCTTAAACGAACCTCAGACTTGCCATTCATGAGCATGAGCTTGGTCGATAACTTTTTATGATTTATCTTATGATGAATTTTAAAAAATATAACCAAAATTTTTGTGAACGTGATAGTGTGGTATCAAGAAGGGCGGTAAAAAACATGGTTTCCCATTACATTCCATGAAGGGATTAGGGAGAGCTTCGCACAACCTGTGAGCTGAGCGCGTTCTCGTTATACACTCACTGATTGGGACCTACAGTACAGAGCGAAACTGAGAAACTTTTTCATGGCTGAATAGTCGAGTGTCGCCAGCACTAAGCGAGGTGACCGCCGTCGAAAGAAATTTAATGTGGTCAGAGCAGGGATCGAAGCCGCGTTCTCATGCACAAGAGCCGCGCACACTACCATTGCACCACTGACGGCCAAGAAGGGCGGTAATCCGACGAGCATCAACGTTAGCTGATGTTCATGCTCATGAATTAGAAGTCTGTGGTTCGGTTTAGGCGTATTTTCGTTACAGGCTAACGATTATCGCTTGTTTGCTAATAAATAAAACGCATAAAGTAGCGATCATTTTGAGTTATATATATTTGTCTTGCTCTAACGCATAGTATGTAATCATTTATTTTCATATTCTCATTTTTTAATTCACAATAACGATATCTAACATCGGTTTGCTGAATTTTTCATACTGAAAACTTTGTGCCTGCTTAATCCTGTGAAATAAGTGATCATCTAAGCAAGGACTGAGACCAACAACACCACTATTTTCAGTTTTATATGACGGATAAGTCGAATGTGAATACCTGACGTGGGATAACACTGTGCTACTATGAAAAATTGGGCAGATGCATGTTTTATTACGCAATTTGTTTGCAATTACCAACTAAAAACACTTGCAAAGTTGGCAGGTGTTGCATTTACGAACGTGCTGCGTATCAGATGCAGAGCAGTGATGCATTTCCGAACAGGCCCATAACTTGATGAAGGACCTAAAAAAAAACGGTTTCCCATTAAATCCCATGAAGGAATCGGAGAGAGCTTCTCACAACCAGTGAGCTGTGCGCTTTCTGGTTTTATACTCACTGATTGGGACCTACAGTTTTACACCGGTTCCGAACGATACTTTTGAGAAGCATTTTCATGGCTAAATACTCGATAGTGTCGCCGACACTATGCGAGGTGACCGCCGTCGAAAGAAATTTTAAGGTGGTCAGAGCAGGGATCGAACCCAGGATCTCAAGTACAAGAGGCGCGCACACTACCCAGTGTACCACCGACGGCCTAGTCTAGCTTATAATAGGCCTTGTAGAGTAAATCTCAAATCAGTCTTACAAATTTCAAAACCACACTCAAAATGTTGAATTATTCTTAACAAACTGTTTCTGGGGTGATTCGAATACATATGAACGCGTAACTCAGTCGGTTTCGAGCAGATTTTTCATTTCAGTCTAGGAAAGACGAAAAATTGGGATTTCCAAGCGTGTACAGCAGTGCCGTACACAGGATTTTATTTTGGGGGGAGCCCAGCTTGATATTTAGTTTGAAAAATAGCACTAAATTCAAAAATTACCTATTAAAGAAATAATTTCGGAGGGACCGAGCCCCCGGGCTCACCCCCCGCGTTTATGTCATTAAATATTAGTAGTGATTTTAGTAAGAACATTTAAAAATGTTTCAGTTTTTTCGACTTTGACTACTTTTCTCTATTACATTTACAACAAGACAACACCAACGGCACTACAATACAATGTATACCAACAAAGTCAACAAAAAAGTGCAAAAAACATATAAATTTCTAAGTTCAATATGAAAAATTTAATTCAACTGTTCTTGTAACTCCACCTGGTGTAAGTTAATTGTCGTCAAATATCTCTCATTTGTACAAACCTACGACGAAGAGTGTGTGATGAAACGTCAGATGAGAGAAATTGTTTCTCTATTCTAATTTCTTCTATGCCCTAAACTATCAGGTGTACATTTTTTTGTCATTTTTTGGTTGGCTACACTTTACCGCACAAATGGCGGCAAATTCAAATCTTGCGTGAATTTTGGAACACCCTTTATAAGTAACTTTCTCCACTTTAGAAAAATTTGAATTGTAACTTCTATAATTTTCAACCAATTTTAATGAATGTTTTGTTTTATTTGTAATTAAAACACATTATATACTTAGGTACCTACAGTATTGGTTAAAACACTCTAGTGACAAAGCTTTCTGTGTAGATGGCTTTCGGCCAGGCTTAGGAATTTTCTCCTCTGGGAATGGTTCAACACCGGCTTCGCGACTTCCGACATTTCCATGTTACAAAGCTTTCTGAGTGGCCGGCCTTCGGCCCGGCTTAGTGATTTCATCCTCTGGGAAGGGTTCAACACTGTTTTCGCGGTTTCGGCAGGTTTTTATGTTTCAACGCTTTCTTTGTGAAAAATTAAACAAAAATGTTCAATAATTTTGGAAAATGTCAACATCCGCTAGTTTTCACGTTATTTTTTTGCGTTTATTTTGATTTAATTTACACAAAAAAAGTGATCAGATCAATCGTATTCGACAGTTCCTCCTTAAACTCTACTAACCTGTCACATATTCCAAATTTGGAGGCTCATAACTCCGAAACTATATATATGTACATACATATGTACATATGTGCATATTATAGATATTTACAAATTCAAATTAGAAAAGCTTTTTATTTCTCTTCGTTATACCTACCTACCCTACATACGCCAGGGCCCGAAAATGTACAATTTTGTATAAAATATAACTTGTCTTGTCATATCTGTTTCATGGTCTGTCGACCACACATCCAAGGAAAGGTTTTCCATTGCTGAAAAGAAACTCATGGATTACTTAATACTGTTGTTGGCTGTCTGTTTGTTTGGCTGGCTGGCTGTGTGTGAATCGACGATCGTTGTTATGCGAGAGTGTTTGTATGTACATACCTACATACATACACACATATGTGTGTAACACCACACTCTGTTGAATTTCATGCTGTTTCGTTTTCATTTTCGTTTCTTGTGTTTGTGTTGTGTGTATGCATGTGGGACTGGCTTAGCTTAATGGTTTTACGCATACGTAATCGACAACCACTTACTACTCTACTAGCAGCACAACAAAAACACAATGACTACTACGACGACGACGACCACAATAACGAAGCTTTTCGTGAAAGGAATGATTTACAAAAACCACACAAACACAGCAACTGAAAACAACTGAGAGGAGATATTGTTATTGCACTAGATAGAAAGAAGTTAAACGACAACGAAAACAACGGAAGAATCTGTGTCTTAAAGCTTTCATTGAAACAAACAGCAACAATAACAAAAACGTAACACACGAAAACGATGACCAAGAAAAAGCTATACAACATTCGAATGCGAACTTCACGTGAACATCGCGAGAGTAGCAGCAATAAGAAAATAACCGAATGAGCACAAGCAGTGGCAACATTTTAGCAATCCACTATGTGTGGGTATGTGTGTGTTTGCACATCTGTATTTATGTGTGTAGTTTTGCTTGCAAATGTGTGTTGAGTTCCAAGTAGTATGTATGTTAGTCAAGTCAAGAGAAGAAGTTGATTAACCGTAAACTCAAGAACGCTTTCAATTTCATTAGTAGCTACTTTTTTTTTATCACAATGATGATGATTATCATCATAATGATCATACAAACAGGATCCATTGGGTAATATCATTACGACGACGGCAACGACAACAGCGGCAACGACGTTCTACCTGCAAGATGTTAATTGTGCAAATACCACTCTCTCTATAATAGAGTTGCCACATAAGGAATTTTGTGCATTGCGAAATGAAAGAAAGGAAATGTTATTCTCTCATAAAGCCCGGTATATTCAGCTTAACTGGAATTTTAGTTCGAAATATGTGTGTATGTATATATGTATGTAGGTGTTTAAAAAATAATGAAAATTTTGTGAACCGAAAATTTCGCTCTTTTCATTTCCATGCCAAAATTTCGGGAACGAAATCATTTACAGGGTTTTTATGTCATAGTTATTTCGTACGGAAACAATTATTTGCGACCGAAACTTCGACATTTTGAATATTTTGATTAAAAAAAGTAACAGTAAGTCAATGAAATATGTAGTTACATGAAATGCGAAGGTAAATATAAAAGTCAAAATAAAAAAAATAAATGTAAACGGGCAAATTTCCGGGAAAACAAATATTATTGAAAAAACTACTTAACCATTCATTGTCAAAAAATAAAAGCAGTACATACTGATTTCCATTATCTATATTTTATTTTCAAATTGAAACAATTAAATCAAAATAAATATAATTTCAGTGTTTTTTTCGTCGTATCCGAGTGCAAAAAGGTCGTTAAAGATTATACCTTTACGCCGCCGTCATTTTTTGTCGCGCCGCCGCCTGGTTACGTAGAAATCGGCGCAGCGGTGGCGTGCTTCGGCGGCGTAAAACATTTTATTAAATATTTCGTTACAATAATCGATCAATTAATGGCAGAGACCTGATTTACAATACATGTTACAACCACGACAAGTAAAAAAACTATAAACTACACACAACAACAATCAGAATTTGTATATATTTCCTATTAACAGTCAGCTTAATTTTCCAAGAATTATCTAATGGTATTAAACGACAATTTGAATTTTACATAACAGCCAAGCGCAATTCCACACGCCAACAGCCAGTCCCATTCCCTAACAGGTTACAGCACACATTACAACTAAACAACAGCAGGTAAACTTTCCTAAGAATTGAACTCTGCACAGCAGCAGCCGGGTTAATTTTCTAATAATTAGGAATAGCCGCCGCCGGCAGATCTTTCAGGACCCTCCGCCGAAGCATAAACAATCGGCGTAAACCTCTATAAAAGATGATGGGATATAGGTACCACAGATGGTGTATTCGATTTTTCACCAGATGGCTAGGGCCATAGATTAATTTATACATAGATTTGTCAACGCTCTCATTGGTTTAAGGATTGAAGCGAAGCGAACTTGTATTTGGACATCAAGAGAAGAATTCGGTCGCTGAGGTTTGACAAACACAGTTGCAATTGTTACTGTGAATGTTAAAAATATGTAAATACCTATATGAACATCGTGAATGCACAAAACTAAAAATGGAGGATTTTGTTTGACGTTGCTGACAGAAGTTCGTTTCCCTCATAGAATAACACATACCATAGAAGGTTTTATTCGCTCAATAAATTAAACGTCATAGGTACGATGGAAAGTAAACATTGGATGGTAGAAATATGGGTTCAATAATACCAGATAGTGGCAATAGTATACAGCGATCAACATAGGAACAACAACCGAATTTCGTGTTTTTGTGGCAAACTAGTTGTGTTAAATACAATACAAATGTATACCAACGATAAAAGTCAATAAAAAAGTGCAAAATATATATAAATTTTTCAGTTCTACACCAAAACGACAGGAAAAAGTTAAGTGAACATATTTTGTAACTCCACCTGGTGTAAGATAATTTTAAATTTAATTGCTCTCATTTCTACAAACCTACGATGAGAGTGTGAAATGAAACGTCAGATGAGAGAATAAGTTTATCTAGGTATGTATTAGTCTATGGTTTCCCTATTGAAGAAGCACAAAGACAAACGTCATATGAGACGGATAACAAATCTAAGTGTATAAATTAATCTATGTCTAGAGCAAAGGATACGACGAAAAAGCACTCAAAAATCATTTTTATTTCGATTCTGCTGTTTGAATTTGAAAATCAAATATAGATAATTGAACGGCGTATCGCTTGTTTTCTTTTTCACTACAAAATATTTCACCATCTATGGTATTTCTATCATCTTTGTGGTCGTACAGAAACAGTCTTTGCCACCTAGTGAAAATTGTGAATAATCGAATACACCATCTGTGGGTTATGTGCTATCTTTGTGAAATATTTATAAGTGATATTTATTTATTCGGCCTGTATTTTAAGAAGCCATGATTTTTAACACACTTATCCAGCTCATAGACTAATACATACCTAGATAAACTTATTCTCTCATCTGACGTTTCATTTCACACTCTCATCGTAGGTTTGTAGAAATGAGAGCAATTAAATTTAAAATTATCTTACACCAGGTGGAGTTACAAAATATGTTCACTTAACTTTTTCCTGTCGTTTTGGTGTAGAACTGAAAAATTTATATATATTTTGCACTTTTTTATTGACTTTTACCGTTGGTATACATTTGTATTGTATTTAACACAACTAGTTTGCCACAAAAACACGAAATTCGGTTGTTGTTCCTATGTTGATGGCTGTATACTATTGCCACTATCTGGTATTATTGAACCCATATTTCTACCATCCAATGTTTACTTTCCATCGTACCTATCACGTTTAATTTATTGAGCGAATAAAACCTTCTATGGTATGTGTTATTCTATGATCCAGCTCAATACCAATCTATTATCATAGATATAGTTTTCAAAAAGTATTTATAATGTGAATATGAGTTAACTCATTTCAACAAAAATTTCCGTAAGAACTGAATACGGGGTTTACAAAAATAACAAACTAACGTTTCGCTCACTTTTCCTTTGCTTGGGATACTCTTGTCTGCGAAAATGTCAACAACAAAATCAATTACAGTGTCGTAAATACATTATTTGGTAGGAACTAAATTGTTTGATAACTGTTTGTCCCCGAAGTAACACCACATGCGTCCGTGTAAAAGAAATGATAACATTTCTTACGACAATTTGGTAAGAGCTGAATACGTGTGTACACTGTTGCTGTAGTTGTAAAAGGAAAGGAAAGTTGTAAAAGAAAAGAAAATTTCGAAACTTCCTTCGTCATAGGCAGAGTAATCAAAACCCGACATTTTCGTCAACAAACTCTATTACAGGGTTGTTTCGCCATATCTGTAGAGACTTTATTTCGTACGAAATAGATGACTAGTTGGCCAAGAAATTGTAATACCCTGTTCATAAATTTAAAAAAAAGAGTTGCGAAGAGGAATTGTTTCTCTGCACAGCAGAGATATGCACATAGATCTTAATTCCCTGCTACAAAAATGTACATTCAAAAATGTACGTACAAAATTTCTTACGAACACATCGTGGGAGCTGAATACGGAACTTAAACTGCTGCAGCAGACTGCTGCCATGTTGCAAAAGGAGAGCAAATTAAAACAAATTCTTAGAAGAAAAAAGTATGATATTCGTGATAAAACACTTTACTAGATGCCGATAAAAATTAATTCATTTTAAACAGTAGATGACCTCAGTTATTGAGGTATTATCTTGATAAGTTCGAAATTTGCATGCCGGATATTTTTTAGAATGCCTGGACAACCGGTTTTCTGAAAATGGTTACACAGGCCAACAAACTTTGTAACCCTGAGACCAGATTATACATTTGTAAAGGTTTGAGTTGCGCTGCATCCGGATCTGGCGTCAGAATTTCACCATCACTTCAGGGTTTTGAGATATCTTAACCTAAAATTAAATAAAACCTCGTTTTCACTATACAGCCGAAACAGGACCCTACACTTTTCCGATTCCGACGACAAAAATCTCTAGCGTCTAAACGAAATGGGAGAGACAGCGTCTGGCGTTTTCAGTTGAATTTTTTCTCTCTGCGTCATATAGTATTTGCGGCCTTTCCTGGAGTTTGTTGGAAAGTTTCGACAAATTATATTAAAGTTGTATAGGATTTAAACTGTTCTAGCGGCGATTGGTCAGCCGCAATGGATTATCGTGACGATTTTTCGCTGCCATAAGAAACCTATGTAAAAAACCGTCGTCGCCTGTAGCGTGTTTGATTATGTTTGGACTCATATTCGGGACGTTATAACATCGTGTATTAAGCTTTATTCTCAAAATTTAGTATGTCGTCTGGAACTGCTTCCTGTTACCTTCGAAATGCAGCTTTAAACTTTCCAATATAATATTCCTTCTTTGAAAAATTCATTGGTATGATATTGTCGCCATTAATGCAAAACAAAAAACAATTTTTAGCCAATTTTTATTTACGTCGAATTTACTAAAACCTTCTAATCTTCTGTTTTTTCTAGATATCTTGTTTATCCTATGAGATTAGAATTCACAGTAAAATAAAGGCAAAAAACAATTTAAATTGATCTTTAGAAAATTTAAATATTAATCCAAAAAATTAATAGAAATATGTTTAAGTTACAATAAAAAAAAAAACATTAAACATTACAATTAAATGAAATATTTTTCTATAAAACTTGGGAAAAAGCAATTGCCTATTTAAAAAAAATAAACATTTAGAAATCTTTGAGATTCTCAATATATTTCTAATAAAATTTAAATGCTATACCAATTAGTATTCATTAATTCTTGCACATGTTTTTAAAAGTATTTTATTGTATTTTTATTATAACGGGTTAGATTGTTTTCACATTTAAAAAAAACGAGTACGTAAGAAGTGGTGGAATTTCGTTTTTAGAAACAACCAGAAAACGGGGGTTCGGATTACTCTACTCACAGGCGTCTTAAAGTAAAGCGTGTCACACATTTGCCAATGACATTGTGCATTGGTTATCGTTAATAATAGGCGTGTATTCGTTACATCACTTTCTTAGACTATCACTTATTTTGTATGGAGAGCTAGGCGTTATTAAGTGTCACTTTAAATTATAGCTTACATTTCTATCTTAACCACGCACAAAGGTACTAGTATGAAGAATTCAGCAAAACAACGATATCATTATTGTGAATCAAAAGATAAGAAGAGGAAAATAAACATTTGCAACAATGGTCTACTTACTGTGCGTTAGCCGATTATACATACATATGTACATATATAGGTTACAATTATCCGTAGTTTGTCGTTTGCGTTGCTAGCAAGCAAGCGATAATCGCTAGGAAATCGCTTCCGATAGGAAATAAGATTGTATTTGATGCAGCTCGCATAACTAACTTTCTTGCAAAAGCTTTTGATTTATACGATTTAATAACTCTAATAATAATAAATATATTAACCAAGCTATTGCTCATGAGCGACAGTTTCCGCTTAAAGTTTCAGCTGAATACCTTAGTCACCCATAAAAAATCCATAAAAAAATCTTCATGACACCCCATGACATATTATTCATACATTTGGTAGAAAGTCAGCAGGAATCGTCCGCAGTTTGTCAATAGTTGTGATCACCATATGACATGTACACAAGACGTCCGTCCTTAAGTCACTTTTCATCAGTGGGTCAGTTCGTCAATACGTCACTAGATGTTGTACTCATGTGTAATCTTCTAAATACTTACTTTATTGACTCTTTTTATATGTATGTATTGGGTCTGCTTGAGCGATAATTAAATCAAAGTTGGAAGAAGTGTTGATAACATCATAAAACCTGAAAATTAGCATATATTTTTCCTCATTTTCAAACATTTTTGAAATAAATTCTAAAAATTTATGACATACATTCCATAACTACAAAGAACATAACAAACATATCAAAAGTTTGAATTTTTTGAAAACTTCAAATCCACACAAATGACTTGCAGTTGACAAATGATAGAGATTTCCACTATAGCCATTCAGCACTGGCTTTAGTAACAGTCAACCATGACCTAGTGCTGACAAATCAGTCCCTTCACAATTTAAGCCACCTAGGTCAAAACTAGTGACTTGTCATGAAGATGTATATAAATTGTCGTTGCCTACTGACATTGTCCTAAGGAAATACTGCTGAAAATGTCTTCAAGACAAAATTTCCAACTGGGCAGTTATAGAAATTTTTATTTATTTTTTTGCTTATTCAAGGTCAAGGGTCAAGTTCTTACAATATGAGGATAACATCTTTCTCCAACCGGTTCGATCTTCAGCCATTCTTCCCCAGTCGGTATAACTCGCAAACTATCGCAGATAATCTTCCTCCTGGGCTTTCCAGCGAAGTCTTGGTCGTCCTATTTTTCGATGAATTTCGAGTACGTCTTCGAATACATTTCGTACTGGTTCATTCCGATTCATTCTACTGACTTGACCAAGCGTTACGCGTTAACGCGTTATTTTGATTCGCATAACAACGTCGATTTCGGGATACAGATTACACAACTCCCAGTGATGTTTCATCAGCATGCGATATGACTCAGAATTATGCCCCATAAATCAAGGCAGTTTGTATGAGAGTCTGTTAGAGTTGGATCTTTGTTTCTTTAGAGAGGGTCCTATCTCTCAAGGGCTTGCTTAGACCGAAACAACACCTGTTTGCAATCACAATTCTCCGTTTGATTTCTAGGCTGACATTATAGCTTCTCTACCTCCACTACCTCGAAATAATAACGGCTATCAACGTTCACCCTCTCCTCCAATCGGGTGGAGGTACTGCTTGTCGAACCCATTAATTTTGCCTTGTCCTCGTTTACTACCAATCCCACTTTTGCTGATTTCTTCTCAATTCTCGAAAATACTCCAGCAACTTCTCCCAGATTTCGCCCAATGATGTCTAAATCATCAGCATACGCGAGCAACAAGTGACGTTTGCTGCTGATAGTTTTATTCGTGTTGACTGCAGCTTTTCACATGATGATCTCAATTAATTAATTAATTTTTCTAATAAATAATCTTAATACAAAAACAAAATTATGTTGAAAAGATCGCAGGATAGGGTGTTGTCAGTGTCATTCTACAAAGGCGTGCCCAGCTTAGCAGGAATACCAAGATCAGACATAGCTTGGTACAGTTTTCCCCGTATCTACTGAAGGATATTGAAGGCTGCTTTATAATCTGCACATGGGTGGTAGATGGGGATTTATTTTTCGTGTCGTAATGTGAATATCTGGTCGAAAGTTTACTTTCCACGCCTCAACCCACACTGATTAGGTCCGATCAGGTCCGCAAGAAACGGCTTGTCTTTCGCACATTACGCTCGAGAGAACTATGTATTCGATGGATAAAAGGCTTATTCCACGATAGTTGATACATATAGCCGGTTCGCCTTGTTTGAAAATAGGACACAGTATGCTAAGGCTCCAATCGTCGGGAATACATTGGTCTACATTGGGCGGAAAACTCATAGTCGCCAACCTTATACAGCTCAGCCGGTAGTCCACCGGCACCAGCGACTTTGTTGATCTTAAGCCCGGAAATTTCAGTTCTAACTTCACTTTGGCTAGGACGCCATCGTCCTGTATGTGCCCCACACCCTCATATACATATATTGAAGTCTCCTGGGACAAGTAAAGCAGAGAAGTTTCCCAACATACTCTGCACATCTGCGACAAGATTCTCTACAAAAGGGAAGGGTCGTTGTGATCCATGACCTTTGGTTTTACTTTGTACTTTTCAGGAGAATTTATGGGTCTCTCTCTTCCTTCTGTACGATCCAATTTGCTCAGTCTTGCGCTTTCTCATCAACCGTTTTTTCCGCTCTGAAATAAACGGGTTTCCTCTCTCCTCGTCCCCTGATAACACTCCGTGGCTGCTCGCATTGCAACTGACTATAACGTTGCCATACATGCAGCGAACTTTTCATCACTTGCCATGAGACACTCTTCATCTTACCTGGGTTTGTCTTTAAGCTGTTTTTCATAACCAAGTACGGTCTCTGCGGCAGTTTTCATAGCGTGGGAAATGCGTTCTGCGCCAGTAGATGAGTGAGCTTCTCTGTATTGGCCGTGGCTATCTCTGGTAATTGCAGCTTTCCGATGTTCAGCTGTCTATGTCTGGTGTCGTACAACTTTCGCTCTGCTTAATCTTGCGCGAACATTTGCTGCAACCAGGTAGTGATCCGAATCGATATTAGCTCCACGAATCACACGTACGTCCATTAACTGCCTTCCATAAATTACCAGTTTTTCGTTTGTTGATTAGGGATATGGAAATTTGCAAACTTCAACATCTTTGGAACTGACTGGTGTTTCATCAGAAAAAGTGGATTCTGTTAACTTGAAAACTTAGCGAGATATTGAAAATGATACTAATTTATTTTATCTTAATGCGACATGTTCTATCAGAAAAAGTTTTTAGACAGCGAAGACACTGACATCACACTCATCCCAAATTTATTGCTCGCTATCTTAATAAGTTTACCGCGACTAATTCGGAATTATTGACGTCAAATTGGACCTGTAGCTCAGACTCTAGGGTGGCATGTATGTATACATGCTATAAAAAATACGGTTTGATGAAATAAGGCCCCTAAAATTTCCTGCTATTTCCGCTTTAAAAAAATGGCAGTGTTTTTTTCTTCCTTTTGGGCCATTCTCTTACGCCGCCTAGAAAATTAATCCACTTCAAGATTGGAGTACCGCGAACAATGTATTAAAATCATCTTGGCCGCACAACTCAACGCCACTTTAAATTGAAATTTAAAAATTGAAATAAAAAAATTTTAAAAAAGTACATCAATTGAAATTCAAAAATTCAGCTTGAAATTTAAAAGACATGACATCAATTGAATTTTAAAAGGTATCACATCAATTGAAATTTAGAAGACTTCAATTGAAATTTTAAAGGCATAAACTGCATCATCAATTAAAATGTAAAAGATATCAATTGAAATATAATACACCTCAATTGAAATTTAAAACACAGCAATTGCAACTTAATAGACGTCAATTGGGATTGATAAGTCATTAACAAAGTTTATATATTAGGGTTTTTAATTTCAATTGATGTCTTTTAAATTTCAATTGACATCTTTACAATTTCAATGTGTTTTAAATTTGTCTTTCAAAATACAATAAATATCTTTTAAATTTCAAATGATGTTTCTTAAACTTCAGTTAATGTTTTTGAATTGCAATTCATGTCTTTAAATTTGAATTGTTTTCTGAAATTCCAATTGATAGGTATTTTTTTTTTTAATTCTTTATATTAACTTCATACGTCTGTATGCATGCACGCATGCCGAAAAAACTTGGGATTGATTTTTATCCCTTTTTTGGGCGGAATTGGACATAGGGGCGTGGTACCTCCCATACAAATCACAAACTATTATTAGTATTAAACTATTATTTTTTAAAATTTAATTTGAATTTTCAATTTCAAAGTTTTTAATTTTCAATTAATGTATTTTCCGTGTTCCAAATTTCGACAACTTTCGACAGCCCCTATAACTGAACGAGTTATCGAACATTTTTTTTTAATATTTTGGTTTTGCCAAAAGCAAAGTACATAATTTATTATGAAATAAAAAATTTAAATATTTAACGATTTTTCAAACTTCAACATCAGCCATCTGGAAAGCTTTGCAAAGATTTTTAATCAAATTTTGTTCTGTAAACAAAATAAATAGAAGTGATCACCGATGATATCCGCATTTCTAAAACAACTCCCTCCCCATTTCCTTGGAAACAGAAAGTGCTAAATTAAAGGCAACACAAAAATTAATAAATCCGTCTCCTCTCACTCCTACTAAGAAAAAAATCTCTTTATGACTTAAGTTAATAGTTGTATATGAATGCCTTTCCCGCCCGTCCGTACCGTCCGTCTTTCCGGAGCTGTATCCACTACCAGCAGCTTCATATGTATGGATGTTTGCTTGTGCATGTATGTATGTACATACATATATATGCAAGAGCTTACGAAAAAGCGAAAAGAGATGTAAGCCATTTTTAGAAAGTAGTTTCGATCAAGTCACTCTAGTCTGTGTTTCGCTTTTTGTTTCATTTCATTGGTTGTTGTTGGGGTTTTGGGTTTTTATAACAAAAATTTCAAAATCCAAGGCCTTTTACTAACATCTCTTTTATTGTCTTGTTGTACTACGACGACAACGATGACGATGACGACGACGACGACGACGATGGCGATGATGATGATGATGATGGTGATGACTGGGACAGAGACTGAGACTCAGACCAAGACTGAGACAACTGACTTTTGAAATTAATCTTGAGCTGTGTTAGCAGTTGAATTTCTGTTTTCCGTTTTCTTTCATTCTGTACGGTTTGCTCATATCTTCATGTCTTTCAGGTACCGAGAATGTTGATGTTGCAATACAGCAAACATGGCGAATGTATTCTTAAAGAAATTGGAGCTGCGTTTCGAGGCGAACACCCCGCGGACCTGACGATTGTCTGTGAGAACAAAGTTAAATTGCATGCCCACAAGCTGGTCTTGGCAGCGGCGAGTCCGTTAATTAGGTAAAGCTATAAATAATGCATTCACAAACATTTCATTTATTTTTTCTTTTTGTTCTTTTACTTCTATTTTCAAGAAACCTTTTGGAAGATACTCAGTTTTATGACTGCATGACAACTGTCTATTTCCCGGATGTGAATGCCACCTATTTTAAATTCCTATTGGATTTCTTGTACTCGGGACAGACGTGTATTACATCGCGTGATGTGAACTATTTGCACGATCTTTTGCTGTTGCTGCAAATTAAGTCCGATAACTGGAAAACAACGGATACCACATTGCCCCTTAACAATGGTGGGAGTGGTAGCGCCGGCGGAGGAGGAGGAGGTATACATAGCGGTGCCGGTGGCGGATGTAGCGGAGGCGGCGGTGTTTCGAATGATTCACTAAGTGCCTCGCGAAAACTTTCCGTTGACTGTGAGAGTCCCGAGTGTGAAAAGAATTTGAAAAGTGAAAATGGCAATGACAGCAGCAGCATCAAAAAGAGTCCACCCTCCTCGTGTTCAGAGAAAAATATCTCAGAAAATAATGATGATGAAGACAATCTAAATATCGACAGCGACAGCATTAACGACCTACAGACCAAGGATTGCAATGACCTAGACAACCTATCCGATGTTAACAGTATTGGCAGCCTAAATCCTGTGAACTTATCCCTGGGCATTCGCACCAAATCAGAGCATAGTATGAAAAATATATTCCGTGGCAAAAGCAGCTATTCCCCTGACTATGATTCCCTCAATATAATGGAGAGTGCCAAGCGCAAAACCCTATTTTCCGACTCAGCGAAAGATTGCCTAAAGCCACTGTCCGAGCATGGCGATTTGAATAGTTCGCCCGACAACTATGTTGTGACGCCGCATCGAAAAAGACGACCCGGGTTTCATTCCTCGCCCAGCCACAAACCTTTCGTATCCTATCAACAGAATCTACTAGATGAATTCCGATCCGCTAAATCTTCACTCTCGCCCATGTCGGGCTATATGCCCGAAAAGAATATGTTACTGCCGCTGGAGGAGGGAGTGATAAATCCATCCGATATGTTACCACAACAACGCAGCCTGCTAGAGAAGAGTATTTCGCGACACGACAGCCCTGAAAAGACAGTACAACTGCCACCACAATTAGTGTATCAATGGCAATCCACCCACAACTCGAATATGTCATCCCTATCTCATCTACAGCCAGGCCTCACATCCATATCGGATATAAAGCTAAGTTTAGACGGTTCTGCCAATCCGAACAGCAGCCCCGCCTGTGGCAGCGCCAGCGGACAGAACTCTGTGCGCGAATATCGCTGCGAATACTGTGGCAAACAGTTTGGCATGTCGTGGAACCTGAAAACGCACCTCAGAGTTCACACCGGCGAAAAACCGTTCGCTTGCCGCCTATGTATAGCTATGTTTAAGCAAAAGGCCCATCTACTCAAACACTTGTGTTCAGTTCATAGAAATGTCATTACCACCAATGGCAGCGACAATGATACCCGCTATTGTTGCTGCTTCTGTTCAATGTATTTCGAATCAGTACAAGAGTTGGTCCGACATCTGTCGGGCCATCACAACAACTTATTGCTAGCAAAAAATTTACGCGATTAGTACTTGATTAGTGTTCATCTATCAAATAAAACAAACAATATTACATTCAGACACTTACATAGATACATGCATATACATATATGTGTATATAGACGCATCCACACATAAATATATATATATATATAGATATAATAGATATGCTATATAAATATATAGTACATATGTACCTTCTTCATTCTAACTACTATATACTGCTGCTGAATACATACATAGTATTTGTGTATATGTATTTATGCATTTTTTTTTTGTTAAATTAAAAAAACACACATTTCCATCTATTTTTCTACATTTTTTGTATATTTTATGAGATAAATTTTACAACGTATACAAGATCATTTTTTTATTATTATTATTATTATTTTTATTTTATACATATGTAATATATGAGATGAATAAATTGTAATACAATTAAATTTTAGTATAAAACAACAAATATAAGTGATCCAATTTTTACATACATACATATTTCCCCCCATCTATTATTTGTGTCACAACAACAAAGTGTGTTTTTGTTATTTTTCTTATCACATGGAAAAGGTTTTTTATTAGCCGCCAGGGTACATGGCCATTTGCATGTTAACGCCTTCGCATGGGTTAAGTCCAGTACTCAGCTCTTATGAAATTTTCGTTCCCAGAAGAAGTACGTGTGTACCGATAAAATTCCTTGCTTGCATAGTTAAACAAATACGTAGTTGATTTGTAAAAATATTTAATCAACTACGGTAATCATTTGTAACTATTTTTTTAATAGACAACAACTTTTTGTTAATTAAATTTGAATTGTCAAAATAAATTCAAAACAGTATGTACAAACTTCTATTGTAATTCAATGTAAACACAAGTTTTATTGAAATTTCAAAAATGTACTTACAAATATGATTCTTCCCTGCCATGATGGATACTAGTAACCGGACAGAAATTATCAATAGCAGGAAAGGCATTATGTAGATTTTGGCATTTCGGATATTTTTGAGGATTCACGAAGCATTTCAGGATTTGAATGATTATCTATTTCGGTATAGTTGAGTTTATTACGTGCGTCATTAGTTACAACATATAGGATGTTGGTGTGAAATTGTTCACGACCTCGTTCGAATACAGAGATTAATGTAAGAACTGTATAATTTTGAATAAAACATTTCAATGTCGATTTTATAATATATATTTTTTTTCAGTTTTTGTGTCTGGTTTATTTCCCTTACGACGTAGTTGCTTTAATAAACTAAAGCATAGTTAAATTAAAATCCACTAAGTTGAAATTATTTGTTACCACGGACTTGGTTATATTTTTTATTTGAATAAAATGCTCGTTAAAATCATCTATGTATGTATCGATACTTAATGTGTTCATTTATTTTAAAAGCAGCTATCATTAACCAATTCATATCAACTACGCAATAGTCACGGGAATTTCACCTACGACGTGGTTACAAATTAGTTTATTATTAACTACGAATTTTTTGGTTGTATTAAATATAACAAAAATTACGGGAACCGAAAATTTCGCTCAAATTTAATTTGCTTGCTACTCTGCTCTTTGCGAAAATTGCGTGAAAAAAATCAATTGCAGGGTTCTTGTGCCAAAGTTATTTCGTACGAAAACAATTGATTGATATTATTTTTTAACGTAGAATACGTTATACGGTAAGGTAGGGGTGTTGATCTGGAGCACAAAATTTTGAGAAAATGTTTGACACTTTCATTATAAGTTTTTAATACTTTATGCATGCATTGAAGAAAATTCAAGTATGGTCGTAACATATTTAATATGTCTTCTTTTGATTTGTATTTAAATAATCATATTGCTACATATTATTTTTTTGATTCTATAAGTAAATCAAAATTTAACTCCTTCAAATTTTGTATTAATTTTCATATGCTTTGTATTTTATGTATTATAACATCATGTGTAAGAGCAGTACGATTATCTGTGTGTTCATAACAGAACCAGTGTGAGAAAGAGAAGAAGTATAATTGTCATTTGTGTTTTATGTGAACATTACAGAACCAGTGTTGCCACATGCAGTATTTACACTTGTTTTCAAAAGTGCATCGAATTGATATAAACTGTACCCAAATTTTGTTAAAAACTATCCTAAATTTTTAACATAAAAATTAAAGATAAATTTGATAGATTTAAATCATTTATCAAAAATTATATTTAATTCATATATTTTAATTGCAAAATGACTAACGTATTCTACGTCTGACCTATGCGCCCGTGTTATCTAACACAGGCTTCATATTTTTTTTTTTTTTTAATTGATATTATTAATTATCTTCCGAAATATTTTAACAAACAAAAGTAACATTAAACACGTAAAAACAACAAAAATATCCGTGTAGATATAAATGACAAAGTGTTTACGAAAATGTCGCATGAACTGAATATGGGCATTTCCACAGAAAGTGCCACCCTATGTCGCATCACGTCACCGTCGTAAATTGTTTATATTTTAGGACCATGAAGTTCGATTGTTTTCTATTCTTGTACTAAATACAGAATGTAAGAAGCTCTATATTTAATAACAGATGAGAAAACAATCTTACTATCTAGTTTTAAAAAATAAGCAATTAACGAGGGTGACGTGATGTTGACAAAAGGTGGACCTTTCTGTGGAATTGCCCATATGTAGCTTTAATCGTTTTAAAAGGTTTACAGCTGCTACGAAAGATTGCGAAAAATTAGAGTTGTGTAGTTCACGAACGAACTAGTTCAACTAGTAGGATTCACTTTTATGATCTAGATGAACTAGTTCACATTGTTCCACTCGTTTGCCTGCGTAGTTCACTTGTTTCTGAAGTTTTAGTATTTGAGTTGAGCAGTTCTACATAATTTCCTAGCTCATGCTCGAATTTGATCTCCGAGTACACTTATGTCATGTAGTGAAATTATGTGCCGATTTATTATAAAAAGTTTCCACTACTTCTAAAACATCTTGGAAATTTTCAAAACTTATATCATTTTCGCCGTTAGTTACTGTTGCGATTTATGAAATGGAGCGCTTCTACTCACATATGTATATTAAACTAAAACTGAAATAATCTTTAAGCTGACAGCTCAAATAAACTGTCGAACTGAAATGTCACAATGAACTAAAATTAACTAGTGAACTAAATGAATGAACTAGTTGAAACTATTGAGCTGAATGAACTAAACATTTCCAAACGGTAATTTTTATTTTTATGTATTCGGCATTTTATTGGTACTTTTATTCAAGCTCAAGACCATTCTATATCTCTATAAATAGAGATATAGTTTTTTTATAAAAGAAGTTTAGCAAATGCATCCACATTACTGGCAAACCATATATTTAGTTATTTCAAATCTAGTCACAAATATTCATCAGCGGTTGTTTGGAATGCTTCTTTTTAAAAATTCATAAAATGAATTGCAAACGAATAATCATCTCAATTGAGAAATTTCCATTATGCAAGTGGTCGAAAAATATCGCGATAAAACACACAAGAAAATATTTGCAAAAAAAACTTCTTTCCATCTCCAGAGAACCATCGGTCCCCATTAGAAATCATTTTTGTTGTTGCCTGAAAGACAATACAATTTTTACTGGCAATGACAATTGCGTGCAGCTTCGTCGTGCTCTACGTTCATCAGGGATGATGTTTATTTTTATTTATTTGGCCCTTTTATTGGTACTTTTTTATTTTATTACTCAAGCTCAAGAACATTCAATATCTCTACAAATAGAGATATAGTTCTTATAAAAGAAGTTCCCAACTCTAAACAAAATGCCCTTAACACAATAGATTGGGAGACATGATTAGAGTTGTCAGATGCCGAATGTAAAGTCTGGATAACCATGACAAAAATGCTGGTGTTCCTTGACCAAGTGGAAATTTCATATTAGAAGTATATGGGGCTTTGCAGGTTTCATTAAAAATTGGGATATAAACAAATTTGGAGAAAAAATTGAGTGTTCTCCTGTATCTCAGAAAACTTATTTTCCAATACTTAAATTGGCTTCAAACACACACTTTTTTGGTTTATTTTACGGGCCGCCTCTTTATGTCACGTCTGCAATCCAGAATTCCTTGGCCCTGAACAAGAAGTCGATACTTTAAATGTAACTGTGCCATTCATCTGTGCCATTCATCTGTGGCATATTTTTGAATTTAGACCGGTTTTTGACACTTTTGGCAAGATTACTAACTTTTACCCACATAATTTTACAAAAAATAAAAAAAATACAATACAATATTGTTCGGCAAACTGTGTTACGTTTGGTTAAATTTTCATTTCAATGTCAACGAATAGTTCGTGGTGTGTTAAACTAACATTGGAATGCCAACGGACAGTTTGTGGTGTGCACTGCATCTTAAGTATTCTAACAGTTTACCGGATAATCACATAGTTGTGCTTTCTATGTACGAGCTCACCACAAACGATTAATGAATTCGCTAAACAGCATTCTGGAAAATACTAGACTCGACTAGATGGAGCGAGAGATTTACGACTGCTGGGAAGTTATGATTGGAGTGTTAAGAGGATATTCAGGCGAACGGGAGCGTAGTTTACACGCGATTGAAGACCTGCAGGCGTGTATTTGGTATATGTTTACCTAACAAATGTCAAAACAAAACTGATAGACATTTGCAAAATTTATAGCATCTTCCGGTGAGTGATACAGAGTGATACATTTGGGCCACCCGTGCGATCAAATCATAATTTCATTATATTTTGGCTGCGTTGTTATTATTTTAACTTTGAACAGTATAATGAAATAATCAGCATTTTCCTCTAAAAGACTTCAATAATCAGGACAATCGCGAAAGGTCGACAGAACCCCGACGAATCCAGAGCATCTGGCAATTCTAGATAGGATTGAGTTGCCATATCCCATAACCCAGAGGTATTTACTTGAAGAGGTATTTACTATTTATATGAAGAGGTATTTACTTGAAATTAGGGATTTTTGGGAACGCTAAATACAAACCTGAATTCAAAATGTTACAATTAAAACTGGTGAACGAAAAATTTTAAAAATTAATTGTTGACTGCAACTTAGTCGCCACTAACTGTCTTGAGACGATATCGACGATTTTACCAGTAACTTGACAAAAACAAAATTACAATTTGTCATTCTTAACTGGTAGTCCAGTTTGAAACATTCGGCAAACATATCTATTTATATTATATCTAATATACTTATATATTATAACTATACAAACATTATATATTTTTAAATGCAGTGCGGGCCATTTTATACCAACACCTGATTTTGGTTTATCGTCTAATGCGGGCATTTAGATCGCAGATTCTCTCCAGGGAGATTACCGATAACCTGCTATTTAATAGTGGGACGGTGGTGCCAACTGCAAAAAAGTGGTAATAATATCAGAGCCTCTAAACTATTACTGCGACCGTTGTAGAATATACCAGATATTTGTAGGTGAGAAGTCAAGCTTTCAGAATATTTCGTTTGGAGGCACCCTGTTGCAACTTACGATGTGCTACAGTATACGATGGCGGCCACAACACTAGCCGACATGACGTATAGATGGTGCCAGTTTCAAGGCGCCACCACGTTGATTAGTATTTTTAATTGAGCCATCAAAAATAAACGATCTCAGTGAATTTGTAAATATGCAACATATTGGTCACCATTTGTAATTCAATATTCTCAATCAATACTCTGGGGGAGTCTGCTCCTTCGCTTACAACTGTAGTGGTCGACCAATTGAGGTGTCCATGCCAACCACGGTTAAGAAACTCCACAAAATGGTATTGGACGATCGTCGGCTGAAGGTGCGTGAGCTAACTGAATTTATAAGTATAGGCATTTCAAAAAGTGGAAGCTGTGCGCCAGTTGGGTGCCGCGTTTACTTTCAATAGAGCAAAAACCGAGTCGTGAAGATGTTTCAATAGTGTTTTGCGATGTTTCACCGCAATAAGCCGAATTTTTGCATCGATTTATAACCATGGATGGGACATGGGTCCACCACTTCACACCTGAGGCAAAGGAACATTCAAAGCAGTGGACTGGAATGGGAGAGTCGTGTCCAAAGAAGACGAAGACGGTTCCATCTGCAGGCAAGGTCATGGCGTCTGTTTTTTTGGGATGCGCATGGGATAATTTGTATTGATTATCTTCAGAAAGGAAAAACCATCAACGGCAAATATTATGCTAATTTATGGCAGCGTTTAAGCGATGAAACTGTGGAAAAAGGCCGCATTCGGCGAAAAAGAAAGTGTTGTTTCATCAACACAATGCTCCAGTTCACACATCCACTATTGAAATGGTCAAAATTAATGAATTAAAGCTCTAATAGCTTCATCACGCACCTTATGAAGAGGTGGAGTCTGCGGTTAATGGCTATTTTAAGGAGTTTGACAGTTCTAACGCATCTATAAATGCGCTACATCGATTTTCGCTCTGGCAACTGTTTTAATTTAATTTCATTATAGTCAAGTTTGCTTATATTCCTTTTGCAATCACCGATTCCATGTATTTGATGGCATTTCTTTCCCGCGATACCCCTGGAAGTTCCATTTAAGAGCCGCTCTAGCAATATCTGATGTTGTACGATCCCATCCATACACTCCACGTATATCCAATTCATTGCGTCGGTTACCCATGCGTTAACATAGGTCTTCATCACTAATTGTATTAGGCCAGTAAACATGGAGTATTTGCCTCAGACAACGATTGATAAACGTTTGGACATTCCCTATTGTCGTCTTCATCAAGCGCCAAGTAGTACAACCGTAGAACAGAACAGACTTCACACTGCCGTTGAATATTCTCCAATTTCGTCTTTTGTGAGATCTTCTCATTACGCCAGATTTTGTGGTTTAGGAATGCAACTCGGGCCCGCTATGAAGCCACCATCCCTGGTAATCCTGCAGACCAAATAGTTGATGATTCCACGTTCTCAATCAACGAACCATCAACTGCATGTGTGGAATGCAAACTCATGGACTCTTTCATTTCCCAGGAAAGCGGGAAAAATAAATTAATTTCCACGGGATCCCGGGAATTTCCGTTTGAAATGTGAGGCCCTAATTTCATTGTAAAGATACAAAAGATTACAATTTGTATCCATAATACCAATGTTTTTGATGAACAGTTGGATATTTAATCGTTTCATATATTTCATGAATACGAATCATTGTGAACTTTGAACGCTTTATGGCACATTATAAGGTAAAAATATAGATGTCAATTTCATACATAAAGTATCAATTTAATTTAACAAGAATTTAAATCTCAAAAACTTAAAAAGTATACAATTAAACAATTGATTTATATCCAAAATGCACAATTGATGTATTCGTTGCAGTTACAAAAATTGAATTGGAGGAGAAAAGCCACGGTGAACATTCAAAAAATTGTATGGAAGATGCATTATTGCAGAAACGAGACAATGGTCTACTTTTCATTAAAGCAATGAAAACCAAACAACCAAAGTCTCGTCCCAACGAATACTCGTTTTTAATTCGTTAACTGCACCGGAATTCTGTACCTTTTTAATGATACAAATCGGTAGTTAAATTGAAAAAATTGGGAAATTTTGTTTGAAATTTTATGAATTTTGACAATTTAACTACCGATATTTATCGTTAAAACGTTACAAATTTTTTTTGTTTTTTTTGCTAAAATATTTCATTGAATTCTTTTGCAAATTTCCCGGAATTCCTGAATAAAATTCCCGGGAAAGCGGCAATTGAAAATGACAGAAATTTCCGGGATTCATTATCTAACTGCAAGTGGAGTATTACGTTCGAAGCAAATACGCATTACTGCGGTTTTCTCAACATTCATCCTCAATCCTACTTTTGTCGCATTTTCGGAGAATCTGTTTACTGAGTTTTGGTGTATACCATCGAAAGTATGCTCAAACCCTATGAAAAGTAGTTACAGAGGCGAGTGTATTTCAACCGATTGCTGTATGATAATCCGGATCGTATTTACGTGGTCGGCACACGAACGACCAGGCCCTAATCCCTCTTGCTCCTTACGCATAATTTGCTCCGCCATTGGGGAGCAGTATCGCCATTACTTTACCAATTTCGTTGAGCAATGTATAAGTAAATAATGTATTGTGCAGCCGTCACGATTCTTAATTTCGCTCCTGGATTCTGTTCCAATCTAAGGTTTACTCTCACATCTTCTCCCACTAAGGACTTCGTTGGGAGTTTCCCTCATCCTTCGCACAATGCTCGTAGAGTTTTCTTTCATCGTACGCCACCGTTGACAAACGCTGCACGGAGATGGAATGTGACTACTAAGATTTGAAGGCCACCATCAATATCAGCAACACGCTTAGATTTGACGTCCAGCAGGGAATCCAAAAACATCTTATCCATCGGGCGATTTCCATGCATACTTGTGTATACTCCTATGGGTGAATTTGTTTCCGCCGTTAAATATATGATGGCGAGTACTGAAATCCATGATTCACCTCGGAGTTCCAAGCCCAGTTCTTTCCATAACTTCCCGTAAGTTGTCATTGTCGTTGCCCACTCTGGCATTAAAATCACCAAGAAATATCCTCATGTCACCAACTGATAGGGAGTCAGTCTACAGCAAAATGAAATTGACTATAGTAATCGTCCTTAGCACTGTCCTCATCGGCCTCAGAGGGTGCATACGCCTGTACCACTCAAATCATGTGGAATTTCGAATTGAACCTCACATGACGATGCGATCCGATATAGCCTGGTATAATATTAAAGCGTTTCCATCCTTATGTGAAAGAAGAAGTCTGACTCCGTTTCTACGTTGCGTGTCATTGCCGAAGTATATACATAAGTAGCTACACTCAAAATTAAAAATTATTTCACCAAACAAGGTCAGTTATTTTATCAACCCTGCAAAAAGTTTGCTGTTATCACAGTAGATTTGCTGTAATAACAAACAAATTGCCTGCTGATAAGTAGCATACATTGTTTGCTATTAATAGCACACTTAATTTTTTTTAAAGTAGTGATGCACATAACCGAGGAACCGACCGAACCGGTTCTTACAAGAACCGAACAACGGTCCCAAGGAACCGAAAACTATTTCAAATGAGTCAAAAGAAGGTCCAAATGAACCGAAATGGTTCTAAAAGAACCGAAGACGGTTCTGAATAGCCTTTTCACACCAGCGTACATTTTGGGGAAACACATGGAAGATGTTGAAAAAATTAAACATGCGTTCACACTTGCAACATCTTACATCTTCCATCCGTCATTTTCTAATATTCATTTATTAACATGCCACATCGATGTAGCCAAATTTTTTACACAAAAATAAATGAACTAAAATGGTTTAGGAAATATATGTAAGTATGCATGCAATTGTAGTCTATTTGGACTCCGGAAACGTAAAATTGAGAATGGCATTCATCAAACGTTTATTATTTAACATTTAATATTTATTACAATTGGTTTTTTCCTACATTTATTTCGTCAAGATGTATTTGTATCAGGGGGTGTTATTGCGCCTAGACAATTGCTATTTTATATATGTATGTTTGGTTTCATACCAGTGGCAAATTCAGAGCAAATTTGTTATACAATTGCAATACAAGAAAGCAAAAAGTATAAAAACAAAATACATTTGAATTTAAAAGTAAATTCAGGTAAAGATTTGAAAATATTTAATTCAGCTGTTCAAGCGCTACCACCTGATATAAATATTTTCTAGTGGACTCAAAATTATCGAATGATGTGGGGTGAAACGAAGTAGGATAGGAACATTTTTCAAAGATGTTGAAAGCTTTTGAGCTCACAAAATGTAAAATTTGTATGGGGAAATGTTAACATCTTTGGCAAATTGATTGAAGATGTAAGATGTGGCCTAATGTGAAAAGGCTATTAAGGACCGAAAAACGGTTCACAAGACCCGAAAACGGTTCCAAATAGACCGAAAACCGATTTTAAAAGAATTGTATATTAAAAATACTGGAAAAGACCCGTGAAACTGTTCCAGAATAACAGGGACTCGGTTCCAAACGAACCAAACGTGTACAAGTTTTTTCAAATATAACATGACCTGAGCTGTATATTGAAACCGTTTTATTCAATAACTACAGAACTATCTGCAGAGCAAAATGTACCATGTTCCCAAGTTGTCATAATTATAAGAGAAATTTCAAAGTCTCATTCATTTCATGATATTGACTTAAAGCCAGACAGCATGCGAATGGCAAAAAACTTTTAACAACACGATTCTTCAACATTGAGGAAAATATTTATTTTGCATTGGCTACAATTTTATATCCACACTTCACATTTTATCGAGTTCAAAATGAACAAGAGACAGATGATTCCATTTGCGACCAGACGCATAGGCGCATTAGAATTGTATTTTCATAGTTTAGTGTTTTTTTTTTATGTAACTGCATTTCTAAATTACTTTCCGATGTTTTTGAGACTTGCGAGCGGTTACATATGAAAATTGAAGGTTTTTTATATACAAGTGAATACAAAAAAGTGAATTCATCAAATTTGACACACTACGTGGGTTTTTAAGCAGGGTCACATATACTTTTAGTACACTTTATGTACTTTTTAGTAAAATTTATCGATGGCTTAATATAAAAAGGGCCTAACTCGAGTATTTGTTACTTGACAGGAGAAGGAAAGCACTTAATAAAATCCGTAAAATTTTAGATACAACAAAACGTTGTAATGCAATTTCCAAAAATGTGTTGCCTCTTTTTATTACAAATTGCATTAAAACTTTTTTTGTATCTACAATTTTACGGATTTTATTAAGTTTTTTCCTTCTCCTGCCAAGTAACAAAAAATCGAGTTAGGCCCTTTTTATATTAAGCCATCGTTATGTACTTTTTAGTTCGTCTTAAAAACGTATATAATTTTTTTTTTAAATATTTCGAAATGATAAAAATTATAATTTAGTTTTGAGTTTTATTTAACACTTTGAATTTTATTACAGAAAATATTACATGGCGAAAAAAGTCAATACATATAACTCAATCTTTGGACTTTGTTATGGGAAAATATTTATTTTTATTCCAATAATAAAGCAATTATACGAGTATGTTTAAAAATGTTTTATTTGTGTAGAAAAATAGAAGAACCGTTTATATATTGGAAGAAAAGAAAGCTGCAGTTAAGCTCAATGGGTTGAACAAAAACAAACAATGGAGAGGATACTTATGGAACGACAACAGGCTCGCATTTTTCTTTTTATTTATTCTTACTTTATTCACACAGTTTCAGAATTAACTTTTCACTTTAAACAGCGTCGCTTTACCCATATCCATAAAATATTTGGCTTTCACAGTTTTCGTGATGCGGTCGGTGTGATAGGGAGATGTTTGACGAAAAGTGACATACACCAGGTGGAATTACAATAACTTCTTGCTTTAATTTTTCATGTCGTTTGGTGAAAAAATGTGAAATTTAAATGTGTTTTAAACTTTTTATTAACTGTTATTGTTAGCATACATTTGTATTGTATTTAACACGATAATTTTAACACACAAAACGAAATGCCGTTGTTGTTATTTTGTTCGTTGTTTTGAACCATTGCCTCTATCTGGTATAAGTAAAGCAATTATTTTCAACATCGAACGTAAATATCACACCAGGCCAAATGCCATAAATTTGGTGCGAGAACTATTAGGTATACTATAAGAATTAGTCTATGCATGGTACTAGCAGCAGATGTTATTGTAGTTGTAGGCAACACAAGAATGCAAAAGAGTACAAAAACAAAATACATGAGTTTGTCACCTGAAGCGAATAATGGCAAGAACAAAATTAAATCAGCTGTTAAAACGACTATCATGTAATAGTGGTCTTCATGAAAGCTCGAAAGAACCTCGTAAACTCGAAAACATCGTAAACTTGCACAGCAAACGTCAAAACAAACAAATTTCCCATACAAAGCGACTTGCTCAAAAGTGGAAAGTTTTCGAGGCAAATTTGCTGCGCAAACGTGGGATGGAGAAACGTGTAAACTTTTGACATTTCGTTGTCATCTGACTAGGATGGATAAATAAGGTGATAGCACTAGAACAGTAGAAAAAGTACACATACATAATACATGCAATTGCTACTGCTACCACCTTATGTATCCATCTTGGTCAGCTGATATGGTTTTGAGCACAACTACGCTGAGCAACTTTACCTGGTGCCTCATGCAACGGAGCGAGGGAAACTTGCGCTGAGCAAAAGTTCTCGGCTTTCACGTTTGCATGAATGCCGCTAATATTATTGTATCATGCGTGGAAGTTTTTACGAGAAATAGTAAACAATTCAAAATGTCAGGAAATAAAAGGCAAAAGAAAACCTATACAACGTGTAAGTGTAAAATTGGTTCCAAGAAGTATTTAATTGAACTTAATATGTTGTTTTAAAATGCACGGAACAATTGTGACAGGGAGATACTTGTGTAAAAACGTAACGCGCCAGGTTAATTATGTACAGGGAAGATGACAAATAGCGTGGATGCCTGGAGGTACGAAGCTTTAAAAATGTGTGTTAAAAAGTGCAAGCATATGCAAAGTCGAAATTGTATCTTCGCCACACAAAAATAAATTCAACACAATTTACCACGGCCAAAATATTTTCAATATAGACACAGTCATAATAACATTATCGAGGTAAATTTACTCGATCTTGGGTACAAAAATGTATGAGAAATCACATGATAATAGAGTGATTTGTCGATTATCGAGTCGATCATATCAAATCATATCAGTCGAATGATAATCACGCCATTATCGTGATAAAAGGGTGCGTGTAAACGTGCTATAAAAATGTAAACAAATCAAATCAGCTGTGATATGCGCTCATCTTGGAGATAAATGACAAAATATCTTAAAACTTTGCAAGAACTGAATACGGGGCTTTAGGTATTGACAAAAACGATGTAGAAGTATCAAGGCGAATTCATAAAGGTGAAATCACTTGCCCAGCTGATCGATTATGTGTACATTCGCGTCCCGTGTGTTAAATTGTCAAATGTTGTTTACATACGTTTATTACATTGTTGGATGCAGCACATGCGGTTGTTGTTACGGTGGCCGTTGGACGCAAGACACATAAATTTTCGCCAATGAACTTATCGGTCATGGCGGAATTATCTATTAGGTTGTCGCATTAGAAATTCCGTGGTTGAGCTGTTAAAATTAGCTGAATAATGAAAAACACTATGTACAAAAAATATGAAAAATTTAATAGCTCATTCGCACTACAAAATATTTTCCCCATTTCGTATCAAATGTCCTAACAAATCCGAAGTGTTCGCATTGGGATTTTTCCTGATTTGATTGAAAGTCAAGGCGCATTGACGAGGTAGTATTACTACGACAACAAACACACCAAGCCGACAACACTAGACATTTTGCTTTATCTGGTATTTTTCCACTATCAAATTCAGCACAAATGTATTCCAGGAATAAAAGTAAACAAAAAAGTATAAAAGATATGTTTGAGAAACAATAAATACCTAAGAAATGCGATAAATAAATGAGTCGGGTATTCTAGTGGTACCACCACATCGATGCGATGTTATTGAAATTGTTGTGTTCGTTCGTAATGTGAGATAAAACAGCGTTGCATAAAGCAAATAAAGTATTTTTTTCCTGATTCCTATACAAGTAAGAAAAAATATCCGATTTGTCGTCTTTATTATCTTACATGATTAAAAAATCTATGCTATAAACTGCATTTTGATTGCAATTCTTTGAATTTTATTAAGAAACAAAATCAAACAGCTTCCCAAGGAAAAGATGAACAAACCACAAATCAGCTGAGCTGACGCGTTTACCCGGTAGATAATTCTATCATGTTATCGGTGAACACTAAATTGACAATTTAATTATTTTTTCTTTCTGACATGTGTGCATGTGTCTGCTTCTCATTAAAAATGCACCCTCACAATCAGCTGATTTTGACAACCGAATTCATTCTCAATTTACCTGAATCGGCCCAACAACATCTAGTGCTTCCACCTTAGTTAATTCGCCTTGACAAGTAAACAGTCAAAATTTCTCAACACTCGAATGCCAACAAACAAATCGAGTGAAACCCTAGCAATTCTCAGCTCTCTCTCTCTCTCTCTTACTCTCTTCATTGAATATTTCAATACACGAGCAGCTGTTTGCTAGTGTTATTGCACTTATATATAACAATACAAATTCCAACCATGTTGAAGTAAAATAACATAAACTAACAAAAACTATGAAATAATCAGGACATAACACGAGAGAGAAATGCGCTTGAGTGAATTACCATCACTTTTTGGTTCTCTTCAAAAAGGATGTACAAGTGGTACAAGTAGAGAAGAAAAACCCGTGGTAATTTGGCAACCCTAGTAGAAGAGAACCAAAAAAGTCGACGCGATTCACTCATGGTACAAACAAATGATAGAAGCACTAGCCCAGCTGATTTGAAGTTTTTTCTGGGGTGAGTATGAGACAGTTTTAATATTATGGCAAAGTTTGTTTACATTTGGTTGTCTGCAACCCCGTTCGCCAGCAACTGTTGTTTTTGAAACGTTTTCTTGTAAAAATCACAAAGAAAAGGTTTAATTTTTTCACACATAAACACTTTCAAAATATTACATAAAATACAATCAGTTTCTAAATGGCACTTTTCCCAATTTTTTTTTTCGCGTCATAACTTGATTATTTCATACTTTATGTAATTTTATTTAAATATGTTTGAAATTTCTCTATTTAGATACAATAACATCATCAGAAAACTGCTCGTGTTTTGAAATATTCAACGAAGAGAGTAAGAGATCGAGCACAGAAACGTTTTCTCGTCTTCTTTGTTGGAATTCCCCTACCTGTGTAAATCTTGTTCTCTATACCATAGTTGCTTTATATTCTCTTTTACCATGGTTACCAAATTGCGCACATCTTCTGGTCGTCTAATTCTTGATCGTCTTTGTTATTCGCCTGAACAGAATGAAATCAGCTGCTCAAACGAGTTACCTTCTCGTAATTTTACCATGAGTTTGACAATTGAAACCATGGTCCAGTAATAGCTACATGGTAATAGCATCATGCGTTGTTGTAGTTGTAGGCAGCAACAACAGGCATTTTGTTTTTGTTCTATTGGCTTCAGTTGGCAAACTCTACACCATGGTACAATAATATGTACATGGTAAGTCGTTTGAACAGCTGATTTCATTTTGTTCATATGAATTTTCGCTTCAGTTGTCAAACTCAGCAATGCGCGCTGCAATTACCATGTAGATATTATTGTACCATGCTCTACACGAAGGTATACCAACAACACAAGAATGCAAAAGAGTACAAAAACAAAATGCAAATGAGTTTGACAACTAAAGCGAAATATCACATAAAAAAATTATATTAGCTGTTCAAACGACTTTACCATGTATATATTATTGTACCATGATTGAAACGAATCATGGTAGAATTATCTATTAGGTAGTCGGATTAGCAATTCCGTGGTTAAGCTGTCAAAATTAGCTGAATAATGAAAAACGCTATGTACACAAAATGTGAAAAATTTTATAAGCTTGTCTTACTTGATACAAAGTCTATGCTAGTGCATTGCATTTTGATTGAAATTCTTTGAATTTTATTAACAAACAAGAAGACACAAAATCGAATTTGACAGCTTACCCACGGAAAAAATTAAAAAACCATAAATCAGCTGGGCTGACGCGTTTACCCGATAGATAATTAATTTTACCATGAAACGAATGAAACAAAACAAAATGCTTGTTGTTGCTGACTAAAACTACAACAACACCTGCTGCTTATTATTGTACCAACCATGATACAAATACAAGGCAGTAGCGTTAGCATTGTTGTAATTTCCGTACCCAGTTATTGTCAAAATCAGCTGACAAAAATGTCCCATCCATGTACAATTGTGAACATAGATAGATGAAATCGAAAGAGAACGCACTCACACAAACAACTTTGACATTTACTGGGTACGATGAAATGTAAACAAAGGAAATCATATAGGCTGACGCTACTACCTTGTATTTGTATGATGGTACCAACCTTGTTCGCGTGGTTCACGCTGTTGGGTGATGTTTTCTTTCGGCTGCAATAGTCATTTGTGAAAGTGTTGTGAATCGGTTCAGGCTAATTTCGAGCTTCCGTAGGTTTGTGAGACTAACCACATACACATTCATATGTAGTTTTACGATCTATAATACGAAGAATTTCATTAATAATTATAATTGCATATAAATTACATAGTGAAGATTCGAAATAAAAAAAAACGGAGAACTAAATAAGCGTTTTTGTGTAAAATAAAAAGATGCAAAAGTGAAAACATTGATGACGTCATCATAATAGAATATAAAAGAAATACAAAATAGTACAAACATATGGAATGGATAAAATCCCTTTCCTGCGATGTTTTTCTCGTATCTGCAGTTTATATATTATATCCAAAATTAGATTCTTTCGTTTCTATCATCAGTATCGAGTGGCGACGACGAGACCAACAGCAACACATCGGCATTTCAATAGAAACGGCCATGGTCATGTACACAGTCCGACGCAGTGGCTGGTGCCTGTCTGATTCACTGATTTCAGAGGGGCATCACATGAATATTTGTGATAAATACAAAAAAGTAACCAATATGTTTTAATTGATCCAGTTAACACCACCACATACCTCGACGGCAGGTGTATATAGAAACCGGGTCGGAATAATAGCAACTTTATTGTAAAGTGTGTGAAGGTGTATATCCAAATCCCTTATGTGTCTGTTTTTGATTACATTTTATGTCCAAACAATTAGCTCGTTTGTATTAATTAAATATTATGATGTAGTCGTGCCTTAATCTTCTTATGAAAATGTTTTTTTCAAACTTCAACTGGCACTCCCAAAATTTTCTTTATACATATGTATGTATGTACATACGTATGAATTCCAAATTTGCACGCCACCTAAGACCACAAGTTTGAATCATCCCACAAATGAATAAAACACTCACGACGACAGTCTTTCTATTGGCTTTTCGTGCTCAGTGTACTTAATAATATTAAGCTTACCCGCCAAAGAAACTGGGAGCATTTTCAAAGTGAAACGAATTGTTTATGTTTTCTGAGCAAATAAATAAAAACACAGTACATAGTATATCGACAACAATAACAACATATCTATTGTGGTTGTTTAAATATAAGCAAATCTTTTAAGCGCCGCGCCACCGATGCAACCAGCCAGCTTCAGGGCAATTGTTATCAATTTGCGTTTATATTGAATAATTACGGAAATAATAAACATATTAAAATAAAACAACAAATTAAGTAACACGTTTGGACGGCTTTAAAGCGATCCCAAGCAATATCAAATGCGTCATATATGTACCTGTTTAACAGAAACGCCTACATACTGTGGTGAAATGAATAAAAAAAAGTATTATTGCATTTCCCCGGGCTAAAATTCTCCTTATTGGATATTGCCCTAAATGGTAGATTATTCTTACGAAAAAAATTTTAGAGGTATTATCAAAACAGATGACTCTTTTCTTACTTCGTGCAAGAAAGACTTAAGGAGGGAACTCGATATCTCTGACGGTGGTAGAACAATCCCCATATTGCAAAATTAGTAAATGCTAGGGGCTTTTTTCGAAAAGCTTCTTATCTTCCTTAGTGACAGTTGATCCACAACAGTGCACTACAGAATCCAAAAGGGGAATTTGTACTACATTTAACCCTAGAAGGATAATCATATTTTACATACAAACATTAAACGTAATCTTCGTCGAATCGACGAAGTCCTATTTTACTTCGAAAATTTTTAACGGCACACTACGAGTACTAATAATCAATAATAGACTAGCAAAAAAAGAAAACACACAAGCCATACATGTTTAAAGCATTTTGATTTACTTTTGAGCCATTCGCTCTTCAGTCCATTTTGTTGAAAAATTTAAAGCGCGCAAAAGTGTTCGTCAAATCGGCGACTAGCAAAAAAAGAAAACACACAAGCCATACATGTTTAAAGCATTTTGATTTACAGCTGCGGTCAAAATAATAGCACCACGCACAAATTTATATTGACTGCGTTTACATCTGCTTAACAGTTGGGCCAATTTAACTCAAAACAAGATAATAAATTCTTTGATGTTAATGGTTTATTATCATAAGAAAATTATTTGGTTTTTTCAACAGTTTATAATTTGCTAATTAATTTAAACAAAAAACTTAAAAACTACCCAGTCAAAATAATAGCACTTCATTTCATTTTTAACAAAAAATAGTGGTCTTTCTTAAAATAAATCAAAAATTGTACTCAGATATCTTGTTGATAAATTAATTGTATTGCTTCAATACTTTGTCGCGTGACCTGTGTTTGCTATTACCGCGGCACAACGCCTTCCCATGGAATCGACTAAATGCTGGCATCTTTCAACTTTGATGGAACTCCAAATTTTCTGCACAGCCTCCCAGAGCCCTTCAACGCTTGTTGGTTTTATTGTTGATACACCCTTCTTTATATCCGTCCACAGATTTTCGATAGGGTTCAAATCTGGGGGCTGTGCAGGCCACTCCATTACATTGATAGAGTTATAGTTGAACCATTTTTTGCCATTTTGCTGGTGTGTTTAGGGTCATTGTCTTGCTGGAAGACCCTCACCAGCGGCATTTCGTAGGAAGCATACGGCAGCATAATTTCATCAAGGATTTTTACATAAACCGATGCATCCATAACGGTTTTGATCCAATATATGGGACCCACACCTTGATATGAAAAGGAACCTCATACCATAATACTATGACCTCCATGTTTTATAGTTGTTGATGTGAATTTTGGCATGTATTCACGGTTAGGTGGCCTACGGACAAAAGATCTGGAACCCTTTCCACCAAAAAGGACAATTTTGGATTCGTCAGTCCAAAGCACATTTCTCCACTTCTCCTTTGGCCAATTTTGATGTGCTTTAGCAAAAGATATCCTTTTAGCAACATGCTTAGAGGTAAGGAGCGGCACTTTTCGAGGACTACAGACATTGAGGCTGTTGTCTCGAAGTTTGCGGCGAATAGTTTCTACGCTTGCCGGCACATCCAATGTTTTTTTGAGCTCTGTGGCTGTCATAAAGGGATTTGCTTTAGTCGTCCGTACTATCTTAGGGCATTTATTATCACTTTATTGGAACAGCCCAGCAAATTCCTTATTTGGGAATAAGATTTACCCTCGGACGCAAATTTTTTTATTAGTTCACGTTTTTCCGGCGAACAATGCTTTCCGCGACCCATAACTATACAATTTTTATAAAATTATTACCTGATTTTGAAGAAAGTATATTAAAAAAATTTTTATTACCTTTTGTTTTCACTTTTTTTTCACAAAATTTTGCAAAACAAATTTAAAAAATCCTGCTGGTGCTATTTCATTGACTGCACTGACATAGATCCTTTTGTAAATAATCGATCATTTCTAGAGAACCGTTAACAATCTTGAGGAAAAAAACTTCTCTTAAAAAGAGTAAACAGAGTACTACGTCATCGCTTAGTTATGTTCAAATAATAAGCACAGAATTTATTTTTTATTGGAATGACAATAGTTTTCGACGTTAGTGCTATTTTTTTGACCGACACTGTACTTTTGAGCCATTCGCTCTTCAGTCCATTTTGTTGAAAAATTTAAAGCGCGCAAAAGTGTTCGTCGAATCGGCGAAGATATCTCTTTTAGCCAAGGCGAATTTATTACCTGGTGGAAGCACTAGAATTCGACTTACTTTTTGCGCTGGTTCTGTCAAAAATAGCAATTCGCCTTGAATTCGCCTTTTGTGGTAATGTCAAAATATGACATTTGTATTGCATGCGTATACGTATACAACATCGGTCCCGTACCGCTTTCAAACTTTTTATTGCAAATAGCCCATTTTACCATCTTTAAATACTTTTTTTTTCACTTTTAAGGGGAAACTTTCAAAAACACAAGTTTATAAATTAACTTCACTTTGCCAATAAGAATGTAAACAAAACGAATAAGTTTGACAATTCGAGCTCAATTCGCTTTCGCATCAGCTGTTCAGAATATGAATCAGCTGTGCGCTTGCTATAACCTGAAGTAGATCAGCCTTGCTTCTAGCGTTTAAAGGAGGCCAGTAGTGCGATTCACTAACTTTTAGCGAACCGATAATCCATGGTAAAATGAATAAGGTAAACTCGTTTGAACAGCTGATTTCAACATATTTCTTGCATAGGTGTTACTCTTATGTCAAATTCACATGCATTTTGTTGTACTTTTTTGTTTACTTTCACAGTAGATACACCCATGAAGAAAATTTGACAGATTATGGACACCAAACAAAAACAAAACGCCTGTGTTTGTTGTAACAATTCCTAGTGCGTTTACCTTACTTATTTTACCATGCGATAGCCGCTATGTTACTTAACGATGTCTATCGCTTGCAGTAACGATTGTGTGGTTTGGTGTGATTCACCAACTCATACTTAACGATATTAAACAGCTGACTTTTTGTGTTTACTGAAATTGATATTAAGTGGCAGCTCTGCCCATGTAAACATCAAAATATACGACAAGCATAAAGAGGAATCGAAAAAAAAACAGATTTCTGTTATAAAATTTAATTTGTTAGTTTATAAACGTTTTAACAATGTAAGTATGTATATACATATTCGTTATATGTGCATAATATATTTCTTAGAATTTCTACAAATCCAAGTGGGAAACGGACCCGCGCCTCGCCGGAGCAACTGTTTTCTGTGACAAAACATATAATTATTCGAAAGCCATTTTTAAACGAACAGTAATTAAAAAATTACAAAAAAAACAACCCCAATTGTAAAAGAAGGAAAAATTTGTTTGTTTTGTTGAACTTAACGACACAAAAATAGTTGTCGTTAATTTTTCGATAGTCGAATCGCTAACTTCGACAGCTGTTTTAGCGATAGCGAATATCGTTATCAAACTGCCTGCAGAATTACAAAATCGTTAATTTTATCATTAAGTGAACTTAACGATTTGATTATCGTTAAAACAGCTTAATGAATCGCACTACAGGATGCTGGTCTTGTGTTGTTGACTAGGCAGTTCCTGTTTGCCGGTCATCTGTCCAGTCACATCAATCATCATAATCTAATGTAGGATCACTCCCCTCGTCCCGTTCGGAAGGCATCAGACGCTACTTCGGTAACATCCAAAATTTCATTATTCTATCCGATGTCGGCCGATAGCCAATTACACCAGTCCAAGTATTGTTGCATAGTACGGCAGTATCAGAATCCGTTAATGAAACACCTCCCGCGATTTTGGAAAAGGACAGGCTTCTACTAGTGTCCACATAAATAACTCTTGCTCAATTACGAGCTGGAGGAAGTTCTATACCATGGTACAAATAAATGGTAGAAGCACTAGCCCAGCTGATTTTAACTTTTTTCTGGAGTGAGTATGAGTAAGTTTTCCTCTTATGTCAAAATTTGTTTACATTTGGTTGTCTGCAACCCCCGTTCGCCCGTAACTGCGGTTTTTGAAAAGTTTTCTCTGTAAAAATCACATAAAAACGTTTTAATTTTCACACTTAAACACTCAATATATCAAATAACACTCAATCATTTTCTAAATGGCACTTTTTGCAAATTTGTTTACATTTCCATCATTTTTCTATCAGCTGACTTGACACAACACAGACACTGAGCAAAAACAAAATGCCTGTTGTTTTTGGCTTGTTGTATTTGTTGTCGTACTGCATCTACCATTATATTTCTACCATGTTCTATACGCAACCACTCGAAAATAATCCCTGGCTTAGTGAATAAAATCGAATACTATATCAACGACCTGCACATTTTTAATTGTCCACGCAGATCATATCCACTCAATTGCGCCCAATTGATGTATGGTTGGTCTCCAGCTTCCCGCCATCACCTCCACTGACAGATAATAATATATAATTATTTGCACTATATTCTCAGGGTAAAACATATGGGGACAGTAAATCTGTTACAATATCCGCCATTGACTCACACAATCATAATTACATTTTTTATTATCATCCCAGGGAAGAGAGCATGTGGAAATATTGTAAATCATGAAACAAATGCTATACCTACCAGCCATAAAATTTTGGTTTCCAGATGACTAACTACAGAAAAATTCATATTTCTAGATTCGTTTACAAAAACAAACAGTTTTATATGCGAAAAAGAATGTTAACCTTTTTATAGAAAAATAACAGTTCATTTTATAGAATGTGGTAAAATAACCAAGTAGTCATAGTAGATACAACAATTGTGTGCCGTTCCCACGACAATCGGATCTATGCTCCGGAACGGCCAGAGTTTCACTCGGTCAAGGATGGTCAACTCAGCACCAGCCGTATCACCGACCCCTTTTTACCCAGGTGAGGAAATTGTGTCAGCAGCTTTGCTCAAAAGTTTATTAATTATTGCTGGCGTAGAACAGAATCTAGGCCCTCCCGAGGTCTCGATCTGTTCAATGTGTCACACAAGGATCTATCGGAACCTTACCCAGGTCCAATGCAATGGATGAAAGAACTGGTGTCATCTTAGGTGCTCTGGCCTCACCAGTCACAGAGACTGGTCGAGAAGTTTCGTGGCGAGTTGCTGTTGCCATTTACAGCAATCGGGCAACACTGCTCCTGTTTTAACACACTGGACATCGAGGGAGCATTCAACCTTCGGCGATTCTTAGGTCATTACAGAATCTAGGAGTCGACAGCTTAGTGACACGCCTAATTGGGAAGCGTCTGGTGGATAGATCCGTCAAAGCTGAATGGGGTGGTGTTACAATTGCTAGGAACGTTAACAGGGTGACACCGCAGAGGGGAGTTCGGTCTCCACTATCATGGTTAACTTCTGTCAATGAACTGCTTCTTGAATTGGACAGGGCCGAATTCCAGGTCTTTGCCTATGCCGATGATATTGCTATCATCTGTACGTGTAGAAACCTCAATTTACTTAGCATTCGTACAACCAGCCTACTTAGTCTGATTTCGAACTGGACCGCTAACAACGGACTATTACTTAACCCACTTAAAACCGCGCTTATCTTGTTCTCTCGGACATATAAAATACCCGCATTTGAACTGCCGTCAGTTAATGGGGTGTAATTACAGTTGACGGAAAAGGTCAAGTATCTGGAAACCGAATGTGGAGGAAAGGGTGAAAAAGGCGTCTGTTGCTGGGGACTGTATCCTAAGATTACCATGTGGATTTATATGGCAATAGTCAGACCAATACTTCTCTATGGCATCGTAGTTTGGTGGAGGTCCCTCCAAAAGAAATATATTCTGAATGCCTTGTGTACTTGTGCACTTGTGTTATGTGGAACATCTGTACTCCTGATATGGCCGAATCGGCAGCCGCTACATCCCTGGTTAGAATCTGAGATTGGGGCGTTTTGATATTGGGGCATTTCGAACACGCTGTGTTACTACACCGGATCAACTCTTTTCCCGTAAAAACTGACTAATGTATCCCCTACCTTCTACCAGCGACAAATCTAAGGACTTCTATTCCGAACAGGAATACCTGCGAAAAATCACTGGAAGGGGATACCAGTAGTATCAGACTTCACGGATGGATCAAAGTTGGACGAGCAAGTAGGCTATGGGGTCCATTCACCGGACCTAAATATAAATATCTCCTTCAATCTGCCTGATCACTGTAGTGTATTTCAGGCGGAAATTACCGACATACTGGAGATTATCTACACAAACAGCCAGGCTGCCATAAATCCATGGAAGCCATGTTTGCTACGTCCCTGACAGAGAAAGAATGCCACTCATCACTTAGGGTGAAAACACGCCCTAAGATTGGGACATAGAAACTCCATTCTCTGTAGATGCTGCATGGAAGAGGACGAGGAAACGACGAAACACCTCTTGGATTGCCCTGCTCTGGCAGGACTGAAAAGTAGGATATTCGGAACACATCTAGTTAGCACCGTAGCCCTACAGGATATTCCTGTAGGTCTTATAGACAAATTTATTGAAAGGGCAAATTGGCTGGACGACTAGTCAATAATTGCTATGGAGGAAACTGCAGGTATCACAATGGGCTTCTTTAGCATAAGTGTGCTAGACAGCGTGCTGTCTTGCAGCCTTTTCAACCAACCAACATCCCCAACCAGATCACAATGCAGCTATGACTTCCCAATGGTTTTACTCAGTTTTCAACGGTGTTATACAACCCTCGGCGGCAACTGCATATCGTTGGTGATCAGCAATGGTTCAGGATAATGCAATTTAATCTTTAATTTAATTAAGAATAAAATTGCTGAGATCACCAACTATATGCATACTCACAATATCCTCATAGCCCCAAGCTCACCAGTTAGTGTAGATTTTCCTCTTATGGGAACTATGTCATCATTCAGAGACGGAGAGAAATCACGGTGGCGGGCTCGCATTCATCATCGAGCGATGCGTTAGCTTCAGACTCACAAACCCACCCTCCCCTACCCAGTCCGATCAGTTCCTTGAAGCGCTGAGTATAGCGATAGGGACTGGAGGTATCGTTATTGAAATCGTGAATGTATACATATATTCCACCCGTTAATAGCATCGGTGCGAGCTATCACCCCACTATTGAACACCTACTCCAGGGTGATTGTACAATTATACTTGGTGACTACGGTGCTCATCATGAGATGTGGTTCTCCAAGCTGATCTCAGACCAGCTTGGCATTGTTATTGAAGACTAGATAGTCGACTTGGAATACGCAGCTATAAATGAGGACTTCGCTTCAAGAATAACGGCTAATTGCTCAAGCTCCCCTGACATCTCTATGGTCCGTGCGTCGCTACTAGCCAATACAACCTGGCAGACCCATATAGCATTGAACTCGGATCATTCTCTCATCCTGATCACTGTAGAGAAACGTAGCGACTTTGTGGAGTCGGATAAACGGACGTTCGTCAATTACAACAAAGCCAACTGGCCTGGCTTTACGAACGTTATTGATGAATCCCTTCGTCATTCACAGTTACCCTCTTGCGCCAGACAGGGTGAGATGATGCTTAGTGATCAAGGCTGCAAAGCGTTTTGTCCCAGCTGGTAGAATTCCTAGCTGTATACCCAAATACACAGTTGATGCCGTGCGTCTAGTTGATCAGCGTGATCTTATACGCGCCAGCAAACCGGCCGATGAACGAATATTGGAAAACTGAAATATTGGTTCGAAAAGGCTATGGTCTACGATCAGAGGTCTATCTGGTAATGGAAACGATAAGGGCCACATTGCTATCGCTTTTGATAGCATTACACGGATGCCAAGAAATGAGCTACCAAATTCTGCCAGTAATTTAATGTACACCCAACCCAGCAGAATAGGACTAAGAGAGCTGTAGTCCGGAGAACTAAGAATCTCAAATGAGGTCTAGTACCTTGCTCCTTCACACCAATGGAAGGTGAATCCATAATCTCCAAATCTAAACCCTCTAAAGCTCTCGGTCCTGATGGCATCACGATGATAATACTGAAGAAACTCGGACCAATAGGGATCCGGTTTCCCGCGCATACGCTCACCCTTTCGGTATGCCAACTGGTCATACCGGACGTGTGGAAAACTGCTCGAGTTATCCCACTCCTAAAACCTGCTAACCAGGGAGTCTTACCGCCCGATCTGCCTTCTATCACCTGTAGTAAAGGTTTTGGAGTCCGTAGTCTTGCCGACCCTAAGATAGCATTTTCAGCTCGCCAATCACCAGCATGGCTTCAGGCAAGCGCATAGCACTTCCGACGGCTTTAAATGACATAACTACCCACATCACCAATGGCCTTTATCAGAGCAGACCCCTGAACGCGCAGTGGTCGCAGGTTTAGACCTGTCTAAACCTTTCGACACTTGATCACTCGATCCTGCTCCAGGACATCTTGAACTCGTCCCTCCCAAACACCACCGAGCTCTGGCTTGGTAACTATCTCAATGGGAGACAAGCATTTGTAGAGTTCAGGGGCCAGAATTCCCGTTATCGCAAGATAAAAATGGGTGCGCCACAAGGAGGAGTTCTCTCAGCTATACTCTTCAACGTCTATCTTGCGAATCTTCCTGCACCCCCTCAAGGAGTTAGTGTTTTGTCGTACGCCGATGACTGCACTATCCTCTCCTCGGGCGTAAACGTAGAATTAACAGCTATCTAGCCACCTTTACGAGTCTTAATGCAAGTATTATTTATAAACCCTTTTTAAAATGAAAGGCGTTTGAGGTGAGTTTTGACATTTAACTTTATTGTTCAAATGTTACATCAAGACTGACTGATTTATGAGCTTATATGCTAACAAGTAATTTAGATGACTAGAAGACATGGAATTGGAATGCACAAAGAAAAATGAAATATATGAAAATGAAACTTCGTTAGTGATATAACAATTCAAAGTAATCGATTATGCTCAAACGAATCAATTAATTGTTACGAAATGTAATATAAATCATAATTAAAAGTGGTAAATAGTTAATGAGTCAAATTATAATAGTTGTTTAAATATACAGCCGCTACAACTGTAATATAAATGTTCATATGTATTATGATTGTTAGTAAAACGACAGGTGTACGACAAAAGTTAGCTTTAATTCGTTCGCTTCGTATCCACTCGTTTTGCACAGTTTGGTTGAAGTGTCATGGATTATAAATCGTTAGGCAGAATCATTTCAAGTACCACTTTACAGCTACAGATGATTAAAAAAGATATCTTCATGAGAAAAATTGTATTTAATGAAATTGCTTAATAAAATTGTGAAACGTTGATAGTACTTTAAGTTGAGTTATGATATAAGTTTTACCTCAAGTCTCTAACAGAATACTGGATAAACGAGTTATTTTGCAGTATTTATAAAACCGTGCAACTCTCACAAGAATTAAACAATTAAAAAAACGTCATCAACAATAATATTCCTTTGTTTTACATTCTGTACTAAGAATGTACGGAGATAGGAAACTAATTGCATACAAATTTCACATAGCAGAAAGCAAATCAATGACGCATTGATGAACTTAAAGTGACGAAGGGGGTATCCACAAAAATGTAGCAATACAAGTTTAAGAGGAAATAAATGAAAATCATACGAGTCACCATGCAATGGAGCAGCAGCAGCTCGCTCATTCCCTCATAAAATTCATATGATAAAAAGAAGCAATTATTCATAGATTTATAAATATAACAAATATTTCAAAGTAGTTCTGTTATCTGAAGTTAAGCATCATGTATTTATACATATATGTTTGTACGCCGTTTGCTTAATATACTTTTCTCATCCAAACAAAGTACGATAAAAAATATTGATTTAATACCAAAAATAATATTAGCTTCAGACCAATTGGCCAAATAGATATTAGTTGATAGGATGGCAGAAGTCATGAATGAAAGTTTTAAGACCTTCAATTCAGTTTGCTTTTTTATAAATTTGTGGGTTGGTTTGGGGTTTTTGGCTCTTAGTTGAGTTCTTTTAGTATCCTTAGGAGTGATGTCACATAATGTTAAAAAAAGACCTTGGCAGATGCTTGGTTATAAATCTAAAGATTATAATTCAAACAAACCGAGAGCTTTTTTATATTAGAATTTGTTGTAAACCATTAAGAGCTTACATAATCGTTGTAGTAACAGTGGGGTGAGCAGCAGACGTGGATGTCATTATACAGAAGCACTTATTGTGCAAGTGATATATTTGAGTTGGAAATAGTTTGAATTTTATTGGTATGAATAATGTATTCTAGACAAATGAATGAAAATAAAATGGTTGGTTAGAGAAACTTTGTATTGTGGGAATAAAAAATAAACTTTTAGTTTAACTTCTTCATAAAATGTGTTCCAAAAATATAAATTACAAGTCTGAATAAATACATGAATAATTTAAATATATAGTTTATTAATGGCTCCCCAATTTTACCAAAAAAGAAATAATTATAATTGCATATATAACAAGGAGTGAATTAATTATAAAAGATAATAAATAATTGACTCCTAAACTATACTGCAACTTTGTATCATAGATCACCTGACCAACCAACCCGATTTTGGACGGATTGTCCCGCTTTTTGGTGTCTCATCCCAACTTGAATCTAAAATAACAAAAACAATTTAGAAAAATATAATGTTTCACTTTATACTTTTAGCCTTATTTTAACTCAATCAATGACTTCTTATTTCATATTATATTTAAAACCAAAAATTTCGGTCAAAACTAGTTAGGTTAATTTTCGTTGCTTTTAATTAATTTTTTACTTTTAATTGTATTCTTGAAACTCTTTATCTATTAGAATTAACGTTACAAAAAACCCTGTACAAAAATGGATGAAATAAAGGGTTTCTTTAAGCAAGCCGGCAAGGAGTTTTTAAACGCAGCTGGCGAGGCTGCCGCTGGTGCTGCTAAAGAAGTCGTGGGGTCGGTTATTAATGAAATGTTCATTAAAAAGGAGTCTGAGAACAAAAGAATATTGCCCAGTATTAAAAATATGAGAGTGGTAAGTAAAACTTTGTATACTGTGCATGCAACCCTGACAACATTAAATACATTTCTATTAAAAAAAATTCATCTTCCCTCACATTCATACTCCATCTAAATTTCGAGATTCCCAACCGAAATCAATTGGTATGTAATAAACTAACGACACGTAAGAATTCATAATATTCAAGGTATATTATATATCTCCAACGTTAACATATTTCAAAACGAAATTCACAAGTTGTATATTAACGTTCACAGAATAAGACAGTTTATATAAATATACATTGATATGTACCACATATACTCACACTATTTTTTTCTAATAAACTCTATTATGAAATACAAATACATATTCAGCAATGTCTGCAGAATCTAATAAAATTCCACTTAATAAAAACATTATAGCTTGGCGAAAGTCGTCTGGGTAGCCACAGACCTCATTCAGATATTCAGGATTTTGAAAGCATACGCCAACAATGCTTGAGTAACGGTTCTCTCTTTGAAGATCCTCTTTTCCCTGCTAGTAATGAATCTCTAAAATATTCCAGTCGTCCAGATAGATACATTGAATGGTTGAGACCACACGTAAGTATGGACTATAGTTTTATATTACTACTTTATTATAGAAAACATGCATCCTTATCGTAATGGGTATTATTTTATAAAATGTTTTTTTGCAAGCATAACTTGTAATTGTTGTTGTACTTTTTAGGAAATTGCTGAGGATCCCCAATTTTTTGTTGAGGGTTATTCGAGATTCGACGTTCAACAGGGACAATTAGGCAACTGTTGGCTTTTGGCTGCTACCGCGAATCTTACCAAAGATTCGGACCTCTTCTTTCGCGTAGTGCCACCAGATCAAAGTTTTGAAGAAGCCTACGCAGGCATATTCCACTTCCGCTTCTGGCAATATGGCAAATGGATAGATGTCGTTATCGATGATCGTTTGCCCACACACGGTGGTGAATTAATGTACATGCATTCAACCGAGAAAAATGAATTCTGGAGTGCATTATTGGAGAAAGCCTATGCAAAGTTAATTTCTCTTTAATATAACAAATATTTAACAATTTCTTATGAAAATGTCACCGTAGATTACATGGTTCTTATGAAGCCTTAGATGGTGGCTCTACCGGTGAGGCTATGGAAGATTTCACTGGTGGTGTTTGCGAGTGGTATGATATGAGTGATGCTCCCCCTAATTTATTTAATATTCTGGCCAAAGCCGCTGAACGCAACTCTATGATGGGGGCTTCGCTGGAACCAGATCCACATGTACTTGAAGCTGAAACACCCGAAGGATTGGTGCGCGGTCACGCCTATTCTATAACAAAAGTGTGTATGATAGACATTGTAACGCCAAACCGTCAGGGTAAAATACCCATGATACGTCTACGTAATCCCTGGGGTAATGATGCTGAATGGAACGGACCGTGGAGTGACAGTTCTCCCGAATGGCGTTATATACCAGAAGATCAGAAGCATGAAATAGGTTTAAATTTTGATCGCGATGGTGAATTCTGGATGTCCTTCCAAGATTTTTTAAATCACTTTGAAAAAGTCGAAATTTGTAATTTATCGCCCGACTCCTTAACTGAAACCCAACGTAACGATGGCAAACGTAAGTGGGAGATGTCCATGTTTGAAGGAGAATGGACTTCTGGTGTAACAGCAGGAGGTTGTCGTAACCACTTGGATACATTCTGGCACAATCCCCAGTATGTGATAACATTAGAGGATCCCGATGATGATGATGACGAAGGCAAATGTACAGTCATTGTGGCATTATTGCAAAAGAATAGACGTTCAAAACGTAATCTAGGCATGGAATGCTTAACTATAGGCTTTGCTATTTACCATTTGAATGACAGAGAAGTACAAAAACGTCCTCAGGATAAAACCTTTTTCCAGCACAAATCTTCGGTGGGAAGATCCAAACATTTTATAAATTCTCGTGAAGTAAGTACACCTTGAAATACCAAATAAAAAGCTATGTACTGATGTAGATTTGCATTTAGGTTACAGCTCGCTTTAAATTGCCTCCCGGCCACTACTTAATTATTCCGTCCACCTTCGACCCCAATGAGGAAGGAGAGTTTATTATTCGTGTCTTCTCTGAGACACAAAATAACATGGAGTACGTATCTTAAGTTTATAAACTGTAGAAAGTGCATGTACCATACATACTAGTGCATATAAGCTTGTATTATTTGTTTGTGTTTAAACGAATTGAATATCATATACATATTTCACATAACATTCAAAAAATACGTCGTGAAGCGAACAGCTGACTTAAGGTGTACATTTTGAAAATAGCAGCCATTTTACGCCTGCATTGAATATATTTATACCTGTTTTATGTATTTGAAATTAGACCTTAGACGTGAACGTACGTAATAGTGTTTACATTAAAATTAACTTAACGTATCAAGTGTTTTTAGTTGTATATAACTATTCTCTCTATTTAACCGACATGCATATAACTATATATTATTAAAGTATTCAAAATCGTTGAAAGTATAAAGCAGATTTGAAACCGCACATTGACGCTGCTATATATTCTTTCACCGCCCACCCACCCATTCAGTTCTTCTACAAAACTAGAAAAGGTTTTCTAAACTCTAATAGAAAAAGCAGCATACCTTTAGGAGCTCATTTGAAATTCGTTTAACAGTTTGCATTCTAAAAAAATAACTACGCTTACGGTTTAGGTTATTTATTTGTAATACGTTAACATTACGACTTTCTATAAACGACTTTATAATAAATAATGATGTATTAAAAACAGAATGGCAATCTAATTTAGTATAACCCATACACACTTTTGGGAACAGCGGATTTTGCGGGTACCTCTTGATTTTATTTAGTTAATAAATGTAGTTAAAAATATATATTATATTCTTTTTTTTTACTTTGTTGAAAATTGGAGAAATTGTCAAATACTTGGCTTTGGTGTAATACCTAAAATACTTGACATATTGTTATTTCTCTTATATCATCTTTGTGTACACTGTGATCAATTTGGTTTTGCTATTGTTTTTATGTGTTTTTCCCTTCATCCTTCCAACACATTGTGGTAACAACTTTTTACACTTCTTTTAGAGAAAACGATGATCATGTGGGCTACGGCGAAGCTACGAATGATAACGATAATAGACCTGGAGGAGTAAGTAATTTAGAAGAATATCAAAACCTTCTCAAGCTTTTAGGGATATGGTTTAAGCATAAGAATAGAGTTTAACATAAAATATTAATTTAATCGCCATTAGCTATATCCCAGTATGCCGGCATATCCAGTGAGACCTGCCGTCGATCCCCAGAGAGATGCCTTGCAGCGTCTATTTAACAGTGTTGCTGGTTCAGATATGGAAGTGGATTGGATGGAATTGAAACGTATTCTAGATCATTCTTTGCGTGATGGTAAGTTTCGCATAAAATTGACTAATATACAATTACGTTTATTTATTACAAGATCAATTGGTTTTATTTGAATAACAACACAATGCCATTGGGTTTAGCACAAAATTATATTTACATTTTACATAATCCGTAGTTTTTTTGAGTTCTAACTCTCATCTTTGTTAATAATCCTAGCACTGTAGTATACTTTAGCTTTATTACCTAATTGAGTTTGCATGTGGTTAATTTTTTCGAATTTTTATTTGTTCTTTCTTGTTTCTCAAAGAAGTAGTTGAAATACTAGATAATCAAAACCTGTTCCACATTTGTTTTTTTTTTCTCTCGTCACTTTCATACATTCGATTACATTTATTATATAAAAAAAAAACAAAAATACACAGATTTGCCAAATCCGTCAAGTTTTGCTACGGCTCAAACAGTTAAAGAAAACTTTGCGCCATTGTCCAGGGAAAATGGTGAAGTGCCAAATACTAACACCACCTTTGAATTAGATGGTAATTTAGTGAATACCATCTTATCATTGTTGTGTGGTCTTTGCAATAAAGAAAATAATGCACAAGAAGTGTATGGACTAGATGGACAAAACAATGCCACACAACTACACCAGGTTGATCCTAACCGCAACGACGACTTCAATAACTCCGGTGAGCACAAAAGTACTAGATGTACTTTAGACAAATATTAGAAAATTCAATAAAAAATAACTTAATTTTTTATATTCCAAAAAATTTCTACTACAAGGTGTTGGTTCACGTCTATTCACATTCTAAACCAAAAGATCAAACGTTAGGCAATGTCAATGTTGCAAAATTACAATGAAAATGATAAATGGAAGAGTCTTCTCTGCAAGACCTTATCCATTTCATTTTAACCTATTACAATCAAAAATGTTACAATTGTATATTTCTCTTTTATTTCTAGTTATGATGGCCAGCCCCGATGGCTTCTCCAAAGATGTCTGCCGTTCTATGGTAGCCATGTTGGATGCAGACAAATCGGGTAAATTAGGTTTCGAAGAGTTCGAAGCTTTGTTGACGGATATTGCCAAATGGAAGGCTGTCTTTAAAATATATGATTATCAACAAAGTGGCCGCATTGATGGCTTCCAACTACGCGTTGCCCTGAATTCAGCTGGCTACCATTTGAACAATCATATTTTAAATGCACTGGTTCATCGTTATGGCTCGAGAGATGGCAAAATTGCATTTGATGACTTTTTGATGTGTGCTGTCAAAATAAAAACATATATAGGTATGTAGTTATACTTAATGATTTAGCATAAAACATTATAGGAAACATTTGCACTTTCCATTGAGCAATTACAAAAGAGTATAGCCGACATGGAAAAATGTTTATATAATGATGCAGACATTAATTTCTTTAAATATACTTTAAGGTTGTTTGAAATTTGTCCAGGGACCGAAAATACTAATTTTATTGATTGCATTTTCAACTAAAAAAATCAATACAATAAACTTGTATTTCCTGATTTTTATGACCTCAATAAAAAGTCTTTAGGTGATTTTTATTATATGTTATCGGAAAAAATAAAAGTCTGATTTTTATTTCCGAATTTCATTTAAAAAAGTCTTTAAATGATTTTTGTTTTTGATTTTTTTTTATTGAAAAAGTCCTCAATAACTATTACTGAAAACAAAAGGGAATAAAAATTAAAAATAATTGTTACTTCTGGGCGATATAATCAGCCTTATTACGAATGTCATTCTCGTATTTCGACTACGACAATTTTTTGAAAAGATTAAAGGCAAAGTTGGCGTGTTATCTTTAATCTTTTACAAAACTGTCTAGTCGAAATACGACAACGACACTCGTAATAAGGCTGATTAAAAATCGGAAATGTTATTTCTGGAGAGATATTATAAAACTCAAGAATAATTATTATTTGTACAGTGATTTAAGAAAAATCAAAAATAATTCATAAAAACGATATTTAAAATAAAAATCATAACTGGTACTGCTCCCGATTTTATTAAACATTTGTAATTGTATGCGATATGTAGAGTTTTAAAGAGAGCTCAGTATATGGAAAAACACGCGTTTTAATTTTCTTTTCGATTACGGAAAATTTTATTTAACGCAATTTTTTTATTTAATATTTTAAATATAAGAAAATATGTAGTTAAATCGCAATTTTCAATACCATATTACAAAATACTACTACAATTTTATTAGTATAAATTTGAGACGAATTATAATTTGTTCTGACTATTTCTTTTATATTCGTTTATATTTTAAACCTTTATTATTCTATATGCGTAACTACTTTCAGATATCTTTAAGGACAAAGACACGGAGCATACAGAAACGGCTACATTCACAATGGATGAATGGATTGAAAGTACAATTTACTCATAATTCAATGGGACATTTATTAGAAAGAACAAATTCTTTAAATATGTATTTATTTTTTTTCTCGAAATATCTCCCAGTTAAAACAAAAATATATGTGTATTGTTATTGTTTTAAATATTCTACATAACGAATGTATTTGTATTTTTTTTAATAAAAATATCAAAAAGGCTCTTTATAATAAAAAGCTTTTTCAAAACAGCAAAAATTAAAAATAAGTTGTCAATGTGAGTTTCATTTCAATAAACAGCTCATTTTTGTACTGCAAAACATGTTTAGTATGTTGAAATCACCAAAAACCTCGAAGTCTCATTATACCTGAACGTTACTTAAGAGAAACACAGAGCAACACAGCCTTTACACGATACCATTTTTTAACCATGCAATTTGCGTTTGTTTATAAGGGGTGTAGAGAAGCAAGAAGGGAGGAAAAAATGGCACGACGAGCCACCGCACCGGGTTTCATGAAATTTTATTGCAATTCTCTTTGTGCTCGTTCCGCATTTGTTATCATTTTGGCATTTGACGTTATTGTTTCTTTCATTCTAGTTTTTCGTGTGTTGTGTTACATTGTTAGAGGTTACGTGAAATAATTTAAAAGAAGTTAAAAAAAAGAAAAAGAAAGTTAAACATAAAAATTAAATAAAAATAATAAAGAACAATTTAATTTCTTCCTTCGAAAAAGCAATTTTTAGACTTATGGAGAACAAAATTTTACCGCTTACAAAAATGAACAGCACACATAAGAACACTCACTAAAGAGAGATGTCAGAAAAAATGGCAAGGACTAATATCATGAGATGGCAACGTGTAAAGGCACAAAGATTTGCGCTGCAATTTCAAAAGAGAATTGATAAAAATGGCAGCTAAAAATGGCATCGTGTAAAGATGGTACAAGAAGAAATTTCAAATCAGCTGTTCTAACAAGATTAACAGGGTAGAATTATCTACCAGGTAGCCGCATAGAATAATACATACATAGATAAACTTATTCTCTCTTTCCATAGAAACTTTTATTCTCTCAATAAAATAAACGTCACAGGTACGGCGGAAAGTAAACATTGGATGGCGCAAAACATGGGTTCAAAAATACCAGATAGTGGCAATAGTATACAACGATCAACAAAGGTACAACAACCAAATTTCATTCATGTTTTCGTGCAAACTAGACGTGTTAAATACAATACAACGATAAAAGTCAACAAAAAAGTGCAAAATACATTTAAATTTTTCAGTTCTACACCAAAACGACATGAAAAAGTTAAGTGAACATATTTTGTAACTCCACCTGGTGTAAATTAATTTTAAATTTAATTGCTCTCATTTCCACAAGCCTACGACGAAGAGTGTGAAAGGAAACGTCAGATGAGCCAAATATTCTCTCTAGTATGAGATTGCTCTATGGTTCTACCATGGTTGGTATACGTCTGTGTAGATTTTGACAACTGAAACAAAAACAACAACGAATCCTGATATTGTATTATTGAACCATGGTTCGTATTATTGAACCATGGTTCGTATTATTGTACCATGGTTCATATTTTTTATGCTGTACTATGGCTTCAACGAATTTAACTGATTTAACACATGACGGAATTTAAAACGTTAGACGAGTCCATAGTAAAAATAACAAGTAGTCGCAGTAAACACAACAACAATTATGGGCAACTACAACGGACATTTTGTTTTTATTTACGCTCATGTCAAAATCAATTCATATGTATAACAATAAATGCAAACAAAACAGTACAAAAAAAAATTGAATCTGACAGAAGCAGCCAACTGGATAAGAAAAAAATTAAGTTAGGTGGTCTACTGAGTTTACCTTCTCATTCTACCATGGACGAGCTGAATAAATTTTTCACATTTTATGTACATCATGGTTTGTTTTAATCAGCAAATTTAGATAATGTAACTGGGTTGCGTTGTTTGATTTTCATATACTTTTACAGCCGCTTGTCAAGTCACAAGTACAAAACACATCAACTGGGAGTAAATGTTGCTAATTAAATCGATTAAAAAAGAGATATTTAGTGAAAAAAAATCAAAATGTAATGAAGTGTTAGAGTAAAATTATTTGTGTAGATCCAATTAACTCACAAATTGTTAAAATTATATTATATATTTTCCAAGTCCCTCATTCATTATATATTTTCCAAGTCTTCCACATAAAACAGCTGTTACAAACTCTTGTTAATATTACTCTGTGGTAGAAATTCTAAAATGTTTTTTTAAACTTTATATTTAGTAGTGTCCAAAATACTGGTTTATCGGTTTTTTGTGGAAATATATACTTTGCATAAAAAACACATTCAACGTTAATTCAAATACGACTGGAGTATCGAAAGTGACGGTTTATAGGTATTAATCAAATACAAAGATCTAAAAAGGAAATTAATCAGTGATGCCAATTTAGCTCTTTTGGTGCTAGATTTAGCACTTTTCGACCTTGCAAAACGCGAAAAAATTTCAATGACGCTTTTTTGGAAAATCATTGACCATTAGTGGTCTTCATGAAAGCTCGAAAGAACCTTGTAAACTCGAAAACATCGTAAACTTGCACAGCAAACGTCAAAACAAACAAATTTCCCATACAAAGCGACTTGCTCAAAAGTGGAAAGTTTTCGAGGCAAATTTTCTGCGCAAACGTGGGATGGAGAAACGTGTAAACTTTTGACATTTCGTTGTCATCTGACTAGGATGGATAAATAAGGTGATAGCACTGGAACAGTAGAAAAAGTACACATACATAATACATGCAATTGCTACTGCTACCACCTTATGTATCCATCTTGGTCAGCTGATATGGTTTTGAGCACAACTACGCTGAGCAACTTTACCTGGTGCCTCATGGAACGGTGCGAGGGAAACTTGCGCTGAGCAAAAGTTCTCGGCTTTCACGTTTGCATGAATGCCGCTATTGATCACACATGCTAAAATTGGGAGCAAATTTCTTTTAGCTGCAAAATTGAATAGAGTAGAGCATTAAATGCGGATTTAAAAATAAAAGAAAAAAGTTTGCGGAAGTCCATATTTTCCGAAATATAGGTCTCCAAATCTTGAATGTATAATCGCGCATAACTCTGCCATTTATTATCCGGTCCTGATGAAATAAATTTCATAAATCGGTCCTGATGAAATAAATTTCATAAATCCCCCCGGCCGGGGGATCAAATTCCCTCTGTAGCTTAAGTCGATGAGTGACAAAATCAGAAAAATCGCGGGAGTTTTTAGAAATAATTTTTTTTATTTTAGTGTGTAAAACTACAACAAAGGACAACAGAAATAAAAGACAACAACAACAACGACAAAAGACAAGAACAAGTTGATTTAATCAAAAAAGTGAGGTTAAAAAATATTTTTTAAATGAAAATGGGTTAATAAAAGAAAATATATTTATATACAGAGTTATAAAGTTTCACAAGGGCTTTGTAATGAGCAGATCCGATGATAAATACCTGAGATATCCGATGATAAATACCTGAGATATGACCGATTATATACTCAAGTTTTAATGGCCTATATCTCAAGAAGTTGGACCTAGCGCAAAAAACAAAATATATTTTTCAACTCAGCGCAAAAGCCTTTACCGTTGGTGAAATTTTGGTGCAGGTCTGATTTTGCTGATAAAATAATTTTATGCCAAACTTTCGATAACTGGCGCATAAATCAATCTGAATTTTGGCTGAATCTGCGAGTTATGGATCCCCACAAGAAAAAGTCTAACTGCCTAAAATGCACGCTGTCTGTGGAGATACCCTTAAATCGGGCGCCCAGAATGCCCATTGTGGCATCAGCTGTGTATCAAGTAGCGACAACCTGTTGGAACCACATGTGATCGGTAGCGTTCTTATTTGACGGTGATAGTAATGGTATCATAGTCTCCGAAGAAGTACTGAGCGATGATGCCTCTGGACAACAATCCAGACCAAACAATGACATTCTGTGTGTGCATTGCCAATTTGTAATGACTGGTATCGTCCTAAATTTGGCCGTCGGTGGTGCAATGGTACATGAGATCCTGGGTTCGATCCCTGCTATGACCACTAGGGTGGACCTTGTGTCGATATTTTGGTAGATGAGGGCTCTATTCCGTGCCTTTTTGAAAAAAAATGACAATGCCGAAAAAAAAAATTAAAAAAAAAAAACATTAGGGGTTGCGCACGAGCCGAGAAAAAGGTCCACTTTGCCAAAATTAGGGGGGAAATTGCCATAGGTCATCAGGGGTCACCCGTAGAGGGGAAGAATGTATGGCCGACCCCCATTAACTTTTTACCGCCAACATTTTCCCCCAAGACACCCACCCCCTATCTCCTCCCCTTAGGGGGGTCACCATACAAAAATGGAGGTTGCTCAGTATTTTCGAAAAACACCATAGGTCATCAGGGGTCACCCCTAGGGGGCAAAATACACTTGTCCGCATATCTCTGCGTACAGTCGTGATGTTCTAACTTAAATTTGTAATATCTTAGTTAATTTATTATGTATTGAACATTTTATTATTTTATATTAGTTATCAGATATTTCTTAAAACAATTAATAGTTTTGCAGGATTTTAGTAATAAAATTAAAATTTTAATTAATTTTTAACTGAAACATGACAAGAAAACAAACCCGCAAAAGTCTGCGTACAGTTAGCTCCTATGGTCGAATAAGCGATCCAGTTAACTTAACTGTTCACTGAAAGTGTTTTTACAAATTTTTAGATAGGTTTGAAGGTTTCTTTTAGTATTCTTCAACCATTTGGCGAGACAATTTGATCAGAATAAAGCGATGGAGGAGAAACGAAAAGAAATTGGAATTGACGAGAGAAAAATTATTATAAGACTCCATGTCGAAGGTAAAACCTTAAGAGAAATTGGAAAAACAATTGGCAGAGCTCACTCGTCAGTTCAGAGAGTTATAAATAATTATATTTCTACTGGTTCCATACTCTCAAAGCCCCGTTCTGGACGGCCATGTATATTGACCAAGCGAGAAAAAAAACGCATCGTACAATTAGTGTGCCTAAACCCAAGGATGACTGCCGAGCAATTGAAACTTGAGGTAGAAGAAAGGTTTTCCAAAACCGTGTCCGACGATACAGTCCGCAGAATTTTGAAAAAAGCTGGATATCATAGCCGAGTAGCCCGTAAGAAGCCTCATATATCTGATGTGAATAAGCGGAAGCGAATGGACTTTGCAAATGAACATGTTTCAAAGCCCCCAGAGTTTTGGAACAAGGTTATTTTTTCGGATGAGAGCAAATTTTGTATTTTCGGTATAAAAGGAAAGAAGCTGGTATGGAGAAAGAGAGGCACGGCATATGAAATGGAAAATATGGTACCAACTGTAAAACATGGTGGAAGCGGAATTATGGTTTGGGGCTGTATGGCATCGAGTGGTGTAGGGAACCTTACATTCATTGAATCTATAATGGACCAAATGGGTTACTTACAAGTTTTAAAAGATAATTTACAGCAAAGTGTTCAGCAGTTGGGATTAGAAGAAGAGTTTTGGTTCCAACAAGATAACGACCCCAAACATACAGCACATAATGTGAAGCTGTGGCTGTTGTATAATGTCAAAAATCAGTTGCGGACCCCTCCCCAATCCCCGGACCTTAACCCTATAGAGCATTTGTGGGACTTACTCGAGCGCAGGATTCGAAAACATACCATTACGTCAAAAAGTATGCTCAAGGACATTATAGTAGAGGAGTGGCAACAAATTACATCAGAAGACACAAAAAAACTCGTAGATTCCATGCCAAGACGTCTTACGGAGGTTCTAATGAGAAAGGGTTACCCAACAAGTTACTAAACAAAAAACAACATAATTTTCCTTATTAAAAAGACTTTGTACGCAGACTTTTGCGGTTGTCTTTTTTTGAATGCTTCAGAAAGAAATTAATTAAAATTATAATTGTTAGTGTCAACAATCAATAAATACATAAGTAATTCAAAGAAATGTATAGACTATCAAATGAAATAAAGTTTGGTTCGATACATAATGAACTAACTGAGATATTTGGGATTAAAGTTATTGTTTTGGGCTTTTTTGTGTTGTACGCAGAGTTATGCGGGCAAGTGTATATGACCGACCCCCATTAACTTTTCATCCCCAACATCTTTTCCGAACAAACTTACCCTCAATCTCCACTCCTTGAGGGACTCCCCATACAAAAATAAAAGAAGCTGTAATTGAGTAGTACTACTAAGCACTCTTAATATAATATAGTCAAATTAACATATTTTTGTTCGCTGATGGGTATTTCTTGCGATAACATGTAGTAAATACTGTTTCTCTTCTTCGCCTTGACACAGTATTCTATTATAATCTTGTATCATTTTTACTCCTCTTTCGGCAGTGTCGTTCACAACGCGCAAGTTATTTACAATTCTACGACCTTCTTGATAGTCTGCGCGAGATTTCCAGGTTGCTGGATTTGCAAGAATGAAATCTTGCGATATTCCAAATCGTACAAATAAATTTTTGGTATTATGAGAGACGAAGTTGCTCAAGTCTTTAGCCAAGAATTCCTCATTCACATCTTTGAATTTCACCTCGATTTTTTTAACGCTGGTGCTTTTGATTACGACGCGAGGAGCTGGGGGAACCGGGTCGTCTTCTTCATCTTCTTCACCTTCTTCATCTTCTTCACCTTCGTCATTCTCATTTTCTAGCAATGCTTGGGCCATTTTGGCCTTCAACTCATTTGAAACCTTGTCATCGAAATAGGCAAGGGCTATGTGCTCATCGGCGAGATACCATAGGTGACCGATAAATTTCTTTATCATTACCCGAGATAAATCCTGGTCAACGGACTTGTACTCGACGATGTCCTTCAAAAACTTCCAATCTTGATTCGGCGCCTCAGCTGCTCGAGAAGAACCAAACCATGCCTTGACGTAAAGTCGCACCACAAAAATACAAACGTGTCGAATACCATTCAATTCACATACAGATAAGTGAAAAGTTCTCCGAAACAAAAACATCTTGAGGCTGTAAATGGCTTTTGCCATCCATCGAGCATGGGAAACGGGTCCTGGAGGTCGGAAATGGTAATTCTCAAGTTTTTCACCCAGAAACAAAAGAATTAATTGTAGCATTTCTTTGTAGTCATCGCGAGGGTGTTTCTCCTTCAATTGATCTAAGCAAAACTTCTTTATGCCGACTTGCATTGCCACAGGAATTTTTCTGACGACTTGATCGTCTATCAAGCCAGAATGGAATGGTTTAACCTTTACAGTGTCCCATTCCTGTTTGAAACGGTCAAAGCAAGGAACGCCTGGTGCACTGGTCTTTCCCATTTTTGTCTCAAAAACTTCCCTTAGCACCAGTTCGTATACGTGGTGTCTGCAAGGTAAATATAAGATTTCTCTCTCCAACAGCCGCTCAAGAGCAACTGCGGCTCCGGAGAATGGGCCACTGTTCGTTGATGTCGTGTCGAAAGAAAGTCCTTGTATTCGATGTGTCATATGCCAAGATGCCAACAGTTGATAAACGGCATGTGCTATTCTCCGGCCTTTTCCTTTCCCATCTTCTACTTTGGGAACTCCAAGAAGTTGTTCTTTTTCTCCGTACGAGACAATTACCGGTAGACGGTCCACCTTCTTTGTACCCACAAAATCCAAAAGCATTTTGCCATCCCAATGGACTACGAAGGATTTAGCTGCGACAAGCTGGAGATGAATGAAACGCGTTGAAGAATAAGAATTCTGAATGAGAGCAAATAAATCTATGCGATCTTACTTCTGGATTGTCTTTCACATAACTCAGCATGTTCTCTCGATTTGAACGCCGACATCTCCGAAGCGACGTACGGTTTATTGTGTATTGTTGAGGATCGCGTCCAAATGCTTCTGCCGCCGCTATCATAATGCCGACCGCGTCTCGGTCAGTCACTTTTCACTTGTCCAAAGCTGATAGGACTCGTTCAGTAAAACATTGTTTGTAACCTCTTCTGTCACCAACATTTGACGGGCCAGCTTCTGCCGGGAAGTTTTCGTCCTGTCTCCCATTATCATCGCTTGAATCACTGCTTGAAAATTTAACCACTGCAATTGAACGAATTTCATTTGAATATAAACATTGGACGAACACACAAAGCGCGAAATAGCTTACCGCCTTTAGCGAACCGATCTCTACTAGATTCCGTTGCACGTTTGCGTCGCAACTCTTCTTGTTCTTCGCGCTCAGCTTTTCTTTTCCTCGTTCGAGTATCAGTAGCGTCCACACCTCCCATAGTTCCTGGCCGGCCATCTCCTCTTTGCTTTAGCAGAAACTCAATGTCTTCGGTATTTGTCATTTTCTCAAGGGCGTTGGCGTGTGCGATGTCGAAAAGATTATCCAAGCTATCAGAAAACGTATTCTCTTTTTCTCTAGTGGACTCAGTCTTTCTGTGAGATGACTTTCTTAAAGCATCCCACTCATCGTGCAGCGCAGCTATTTTTCTTGTAACATCTCCTCTGGCTTTCGTCGGAATAGCTGCTTGGCGCCAAAAAATCATCACTGCGTCCGCGACTATAACCGCACTATTTTTCTTCGACATGTTTCGTTTGCGAATGTTGAAGAAATGCATTCTTAGCACTTGCTTCTTCGACGGTAATTTGTTCCCAGTAATATTCATGCTTGGATAACCAATCAAAAAAATATCGTCGCGCGATCTAAGTCGTGTTGTCATCTTAACTTTTAAAAAACGGGAGAAAAATCAATTTACTTTTCGCGGTCGTCGGCACTTGTTGAATGACAACAATCGATGAATGAACTGCTATTTATAACTACTACGTATTTTGCAATATTTTACTGCCAGGTACTGATGAATGGGGGCATCTGCTAAGGGTGCCTATGTACCTGATTCAGCACGTGTGCGTTTCAAATTTTTCAAGACTTTCCAAACAATGACTACTCTTGAATATTGGTGGAATTTCTGTAAAAAAATCAAAAAAAATCAAAAAAATCTCGATATTGTGCAACTGTAAATACATAGATTTTCAGTATTTTTGTATGGGTAGTCCCTCAAGGAGTGGAGATAGAGGGTAAGTTTGTTCGGAAAAGATGTTGGGGATGAAAAGTTAATGGGGGTCGGTCATATATTTTGCCCCCCTAGGGGTGACCCCTGATGACCTATGGTGTTTTTCGAAAATACTGAGCAACCTCCAGTTTTGTATGGTGACCCCCCTAAGGGGAGGAGATAGGGGGTGGGTGTCTTGGGGGAAAATGTTGGCGGTAAAAAGTTAATGGGGGTCGGTCATACATTCTTCCCCCCTACGGGTGACCCCTGATGACCTATGGCAATTTCCCCCCTAATTTTGACAAAGTGGACCTTTTTCTCGGCTCGTGCGCAACCCCTAATGTTTTTTTTTTTTAATTTTTTTTTTCGGCATTGTCATTTTATTTCAAAAAGGCACGGAATAGAGCCCTCATCTACCAAAATATCGCAAAAATTTCATTTCAAGGTCCACCTTAATGACCACCTTAAATTTATTTCGGCGGCGATCACCTCGCATAGTGACGGCGACACTGGCGAGTACTTTGCCATGAAAAAGCTTCTCAAATCACCGTTCGGAATCGGTGTAAAATTGTAGGTCCCTATCAGTGAGTGTAAAACTATAAAGCGCACATCTGACTGATTTGTGAGAAGCTCTCCCCAAATTCCTTCATGGAATGTAATGGGAAACCATTTATTTTTTTTATCGTCCTAAATCCGGCAATGCTTGTTTATGTATCGGTTGATTCAAAAATGGATGACGTCGCCACAAGGGAACTCCCGTTTTGATAATAAAACTTGTAACTTGCCATGTTGATTTGTCTCGATTATCTGAAAAATAAATAACAGGAACTGACAATAGATAAAACAACGTAACCGCCATGTACAGTCAAATCTACCGGTCTCTATTGGAAACCACTTATTTATTAAACGCGTTTTAGCACTTTCGGGATTTTTCTAGTAGTTTTCGTTATTTGGCACGTTTTAGCACTTTTTTAGTAGTTGGACGGCGCGTTTCGTTCCTGCAGAGTTGGCATCACTGAAATTAATTTATGCTTTGTTTTGCAACAAGAAAAGTATATTTTCGATAAAAACCGATAAATAGTATTTTTGACAATAATATTTAGTATCTTGACGACAGTCGAAGTTATCAAAAACTTTTTAAATTTTTTTAAACTAATTTTTATGAAAAAAGTTCTACAACATACTGGTTTTTATATGGCATATGCAGGACGGTCCATATACAAGTATCTTTTTAAAAACTAATTAACTAAAACTAAACACATTACTGATATTGATATGTAGCTCATTGGAAAGCTCGGTACGAAACAAGGCTGATCTAGTAGAGGTTAACGCAGTAGGATTTGTTGTTGTTGTGGGCACCAACAACAGGGGTTTTGTTTTTGTTTTATGATTCTAAATGTCAAATTCAAAACAAATACATATACAAAGTAAACAAAAAAGTACAATAACAAAATACACTGAATTTGACAGATAGAGTCATAAGAAAGCAAAATCAGCTGTTCTAATGCGTTAACATCTACTAGATCAGCCTTGGTACAAAACCTTTCAAATGGCATATACAGGGTGGTCCAAATACAAGTATCTTTTTAAAAACTTGTTACGTGACCTTTTCGGCACTAGGGTAAAAGCCGACCAGCTAGCTTTTCGCGAGACATCTCTCGGGAGTGCGTTCATCCCTTTACCCTAGCTCCTGGTTCGCACCAATTGTATGTTTAAACAACAACACCAAAAATAAAATAAACCAAAATGAACTTCTGGAAAACTCAAGTTCGGAGTGAGGGAATAGATGACAATCCCCAACTGGCCCAACCCTACCATGGTCACGGAGTCGTCCCTCCTTTACTTGTGACCCCAGAACACCAACACCATTCACCACTTACCTTCCATCACCATCCCCACATTAATTGATCTACAGATGCATCATATGTTCAATTTAAATATTTCCACATAGGGTTTATTACAAATTCATATAAAAAAAATTGTCATTTGTGTCTCTTTTGAGCCCGTAAAACTAAATACAACTTGGCTTCTTAATCTAATACTAATAAAACAAATTGCCAAAAAAAAAGAATTTGAAAAAAATTATGTATGTTATCAAAAAAAAAACTGATTAAAAACAAAGGTTATATTAAAACAGAACTAGACATTATTTAAACATAAAAGAAAGAAAAAATTGTATTTATGGGAAACCAAAAATTATATATATATAATGCCAAATCTAGGCAACTTATTGTTGACGCACTATTTCTCACAATCCTTTACCGTTTCTCCTCACTATTTAGGACTTTTAACACATTAGTTTCTATTAGGAATGAAGGGGCCCCCTAAAACCTTAACGTCTTCTTTTGAGAGACAAACAAAATACGAATTATTACTCCACTCAAACAAAAAACCAGGATTATGGGAACAAATACGGTCAACAAAAAAATACCTTTTTCTTAAACAAACACTTTTCTCTTTCTCTTGGTATGTCAATTTGCAAAAAAAAATCAAGCTATTAAAAAAAAAACACATATCTTAAAATTACTTATTCTACTCTTATTCAATTTATATATATTATGTTGGTTTCTATTTTAGTTTCTTTACTTCTTTTCCTTTTTTTTTTTTGTTTTTGTTAAATCCGTTGGTATATGATTGTGGAAGCTTTTTATTTTTTTGTTATTTATCAAGTCTGAATGGTTACCTGGACTTTCTAGGACTTCCCGATTTTTTTTCGGATTGGACACGATGCTGATGAATAAGTGGATCCTTTAGTACGCTTCTATCCTCCACATAAAGTACCTTGATGTCTGGCCCTGTTCCAGGTGGAGGACAATTCCACTCTACATATTTGAAAATCATAGCTAGTTTAATCTTTACTACACTATCTAGCTCCTACACATACTCACATTTTTCAGTTTTATACCACTTGGCACAGGAAATTTTCTGGGCGGATCCAAGTAGTCCAAGCCTAATGATTCCGCAATATGTACCTATTTTTACAGTATTAATAAACAAAATGCTACAGGTATGAATGGCTTATTCAATACCCACTTCTTCTTTTTTTCTGTGTTATTCCTTTTTTTGCCTCTCTGGGATTGTTAGCGATATAAGCGCGAAATGCTGGCTTTACTTTATGCTCCCGTTAGACAGTATTTTTTTTTTTAACTTTTTCATGTGACTTAATACTTTTCACTTTAAAAAAAATTTTTCCTTTTACGGCCAAAACAATTTTTGGAGCACCCGATTACAAGTACGGCCACTAGTGCACTAATGCCGATATAATTTTGTATGACCTGGCTTGGGCATAATTGCTTCCCATATAGCCATCTTTAATACAATTTCCAATTTTATCGAGCTTCAATATGCATCCCTTTCCTAATGTTTTGGCGGATTTTATGATCCTCAGCTATCTCTTTTACAAGGAGTTTTTGGCGGGCTTCCCGCCCTTATCCATCTCCTTTTCTCAGAGTTTTGGCGGTCTTCATAGCCTTAGTCATCCCTTTCCACCAATTGAGTGGTTATCGTAACATAAATTCAATTATATTTAACATTACATTACATAATCCATTTTCTTCTATATCGTTTAACATATCTTTCGAAATAAAATTCAAATTCACAACAGAACCCAATTCATTCATTAACTCGGTTACTATTTATTTTACACTACACTAACAAAAATTTTACTATCACCCGTTTTGATCTGGCAATGATGTTTTAGTACGCATTGACAACATGAAAATTGGTAATGACAGCCGGGATAAATTCATTCAACAAACACACAGCAAGGTAAGTAAACACTTCATCCCGTAAAATTTCTTTCTTTCCAGGTTAAATGGTATTAAAATTTTCTAAATTCATTGTTTTCTTTTATTTTCCATTACAGAGTCCTTGTCGTGTTGATGGGAGCCAAATTTTCTGATATCCATGGAAAATTCCTTAGAAAGACACATGCTCATTCGCATATGCATACATACGTATGTATGTATGTATATACACATGGGCATATGAACAACCGGAGAATTGTCCATGGAAATCCCAGAAACCCTCTCTTGTTGGAGCATTATTGGGAAGGTCTGGTTCTGTAGACAGCACTTTTTATAGGACGCAAACAAAAAAAAACTAACCTAACACAAAAAAAATTACTAACCCCTGCAATGGCAAAACAAAAAAAATCACAGCGAAAAATAAAATAAACAAACGATAAGAAAAGAAAAAAAAGAAACAAACACTAAACAGCAACGGAAAATAACTAAAAACAAAGAAACACACAAAAATATAAAAACGCCTGGGCTGGGACCAGCATACTCCCACGACCCAGGTTTGTACAAATTTAAAGAGTGGTTAGTGACTTCCACTGGGCAAAAAAAGTTAACAGGGTCCGCGAAGCTCCGCGAAAGTGGAGTTTACCTTCAATGACCGCCTCCAGAGGCGCATTGACGGCCTCGCAACAAACTAATTAAAATTAACTAAACGACTTATCGCGCAACACATCACTTTCACCAGAATATCGGCATTTATTTCACGTATGTCACCTCATTTGTTTTGGTATATTATGGCTGTATTAGAAATAACAAATATTCCCATTATTTATGGAAAACTATTTGGTTCTGTGGCCACCGCGGGTGCCTTCGCAGTAGCTCATCCTGTCAATCCAATTGTCCAAGGCTCTGTTGACGGTTTCTGGCTCTATCTCACGACTGTCTCGGACGATATTAGTCTTAGGGTGTGCATCGTTTCTGGATTATTCGCATAGCATCGATCTCTAACGGCAAACGGAAAAAATTTAATCGGGTCGAATCGCAGCTCCGAGACGGTCAATTGACATCGCCAAGACGGCTGATAATACGTTAACCGAACTTAGGGCGCAAAAGATCGATTCTTTGGTAGGCTGACATGGTACGCCATCCTGCTGAAACCAAATATTACCTAAGTTCATATCTTCCATTTCAGTTCATAAGAAGTCCGTAATCATTACTATAGCTCTCGCCGTTGAATGAAATGGCGTTTCCAGCAGCATTTTCGAAAAAAAGCCAATGATTCCACCACTCCAAAATCCACACCAAACTGCGTTTTTCAAGCGTAAGGCGACCAATTTTGGTCCGCCGATGTATGATACTACTATTTCGAGCAGAAAAAAACGGGCGGTGCCAAAATAACATGATTTAAAAAAATCCGTTAACCCATTGAGCGCCGGCACCCACTTCTAGATTTTTAGTAATCGATATATACATTTTTCTTCACATAAAAACTATGCCGTAGCCGGTGTTGAACCTACCCCAGAGGAGAAAATCCTAAGTACGACCATGCAAAAAACTTCATAACACAAAGTGAGTACGCCGAAACCGCGTATCCGGTGCTGTACCTATACCACAAGAAGAGATCCCTACGCCCGACCGAAGGCCGTCCACGTATTACGTTAGAAAAAAGAAATTGTTTACCAATTTGTAGAACTTAAACACAAAATAAAAATTTTATCAATATTTCGTTAAATACGCTACTTACTGAAAATGTTATTTAATTTCTGTCTTTTATTTTTAAATTTTCGATACCAAACATTTTTAATGCTATGCTCATAAAACTTAAAACATGAATTGGAAAACAACATTTTTATCGATGTTTCAAGGCGCGATATCTCGATAAGTCAGTTATCGAAAAATTATATTTAAATGTTTTCTATAGAAAAATAAATATCATATGATTTCTTTATTTTATATCTCGATAACCAAGCGATTTAACGACTTTTTATTTATTTTATATTTTATGCTTATACAACTTCTACCATTAATATCTCCGCTGTTTGAAGGGTTATTGGGCCAAGCAATGCACCAAATAAAAGTCTTACCTACATATGTAACGAGCCTGATTCAAAATGATCCTATTGCAAAAAAGAAATAAATAAGGGCCTGACATGTAAATCACCTTCACATTCACCTCATTTTTCGACATCATCCCTTGAGTAAATTAGGAACATGACGTATAACTTTTGTTAATACATACATGTATGTATTCCTTGTGTACAATTATATCTAAAAATGTACTAAAATCTTACAGGAAGTACTTATGCCCCTATTACGGTTCTCAACTTTTGTGAGAGTTTGGTCTTAATCGATGAATTGGCATTGCCGTTCTCAACTCAACTGAACAACAGCTGATTTTTTGGCTGTGTTCACTTACTTTTGTCGTATTGCCGTTGCCAACTCTGTGCCAGTTTGGTCGACAAATGCGTTAAAATTACACCACTGATTGATAGCAGTTGAGTTTATAGTTGTGCGTATTTTCAAGTTGATAATAATGGAGAGATTGTAAGTAGATATTATTTTGGCTTCAGATTATAATTTTCATTTAACAGTTGAACATTTTAATTTAACAATAATATTTTATATATTTTAGAAGTATCAAAATCATAAAAATAGGCTCAGTTTGAGAAACTTGTCCAGTTAATGGAAAGTAATCCAGTCGTTGCACTTGAAAAACCACAATTTGACACCACGCAGAACCAAGTGCGAGACTATGACAACGATTTGCTGTGGAGTTAAATAGTTTAGGACCACCGTCCAGGCCATGAATGTATGTGCAAATACATACCTTACACTGGGCAGTTCAAGATGGTTGAATGCGTTCTCGACTCCATCTTCATAAAATAAATCTATGCTACTAATAACCATTTCGACTTTGCAAGCACAACACAATTGTTAACTTCCTTTATTTACACATAAATCACCTGCTTTTACTTGTTAAAATTGATATTTCGAGCTGGTAACACCATAACAATTGCAACCAATAACAGTTGTGAACCACAATACAAAAGATAAGTTTGGTCGTGTTGAAGTTGGCTCGTCTCTAAGTCGACCAAACTACATAAGTTGAGTGGTGAACGGTAATAGGGGCAATAGTTTGTTTATTATGGGACGTCAAAATTGCCGAGTGAAGTGAATGAGATTTGTGTTGACTTGGTTCCACAATTTTTCTTATTTTCCTTCTTCGAATTTAATTCTCTACACCCCTAAAAAATACATATAAACAAAAATTGGAACTGTCAGTAAAGGAGCTATTATGTCCCTAATTTTTAGTCCCAACCCCAAGCTCGATTTATTCCATGAAATGTGCCATCCCTGCTTGGTACATTTTTAGCTTCGTGGAATGCAAAAGTGTGTTTGTTTTTGAAGTTTTTTTTTTTTTTGTTTTATTTTCTTCATTCATTTTTGTAGCCATCGTTTTTAGTTAGTGTCGTTGGTTCGCCCATTCGGATAGCAAGCTGAATCAGTTGACTGTTGAATCGCCCAAAGTATCTGCAACGAAATTACAAATCGAACAGAGACAAAGTACATACTACCAACACCACAACAAAAGCACCAGTGTGTGCCCCTTTCGATTTCTCGGACGACAACATTACGCAATTACCCACTATAAATCACTGAGATTTGATTGAAAAGTGTTTATTCTAACAAAGCCATTGGAAAGTGTTGCAAATTGCGGTCTATTCCTCCTCCGCCAATTAATAAATACTAATTTGTGCTGTTGTCAAGTTATTGTTGAAAGATGCCTTGCCCCTTTCTAAATCGATTGAGTGCCAATTTCGTTCGAAACTATTCGGAAAATTTAGTGCAAGTATACAGTCGCTATTGTCCCGTATTGCTAAACAATGGTCAGGCTGTGTTATCATCGCCAAATGAGGTCATTGGTGCCAATGCTAAGGTCACAGCTGCGGCGGTTAGAAATTATGTGACCTCGAGTGTGAATCCCAAAAAAGAGGAGGATGCTAAGAAGGAAAGCTTTGGGGAGGCGAATAAAGATATGATAAAGCCACCTGCATCAAAATCTGACCAATTTGCCTATGAGAACTTTTTTCATGACCAGATTGCAAAAAAGAAGCAGGATCATTCGTATCGTGTGTTCAAAAAGGTGAATCGATTGGCTGGCTCTGGTTTGTTTCCTCATGCGTTGGAGTATTCCACACAGGAGGAACGCCCCATAACTGTATGGTGTTCGAACGACTATTTGGGAATGTCTGCCCATCCGCGAGTAAAGCAGGCTGTGGCTGACGCTTTGGAATGCCATGGTACTGGAGCTGGTGGTACCCGCAACATTTCAGGCAATTCAATGTACCATGAGATGTTGGAAAACCGACTGGCTAAACTGCATGAGAAAGAAGCTGCGCTCCTATTCACCTCTTGTTTCGTTGCTAACGATTCAACGTTATTTACATTGGCTCGACTATTACCCGGATGCCATATATTCTCTGATGCCGGCAATCATGCTTCGATGATACAGGGTATACGCAATAGTGGTGTGCCAAAGCACGTCTTCCGACACAATGACGTGGACCATTTAGAAAGCATGCTGGATAAAATGGACAAGAAAGTGCCAAAAATAGTAGCTTTCGAGACGGTACATTCCATGACGGGCGACATTTGTCCCCTGGAAGAACTTTGTGACGTTGCTCATGCTTATGGTGCCCTGACCTTTGTGGACGAAGTGCATGCAGTCGGTCTGTATGGCGAACATGGAGCGGGAATTGGGCAAAGAGATGGTGTGGTGGACAAAATAGACATATTATCAGGTACTTTGGGCAAAGCATTTGGCAATATTGGTGGTTATATAGCCAGTTCGCACAATCTCATCGATATGATACGTTCCTATGCGGCTGGTTTCATTTTCACCACCTCCCTTCCGCCAACGGTTTGCAGTGGTGCTTTGCAATCCATTGACATTTTGGCATCGGAAGAAGGTCAACAACTGAGAGCACTACATCGCCAAAATGTCAATTATTTACGTAATTTATTACGTTCTGAAGGTATGGCATGCATATTATCTCACGTAATCGCTTAAACAATATAATGTAATCAATCAATCATACTGTATTTTGTTTTATTTAGGCTTCCCCGTCGAACAGACCCCCAGCCACATCATACCCATACGTATTGGTGATCCCTTAAAAAGCTCAAAGATATCGGACCTGCTTATGTTCAAATTTGGCCATTATATACAGGCTATCAACTACCCAACGGTAGCACGTGGCGAAGAGAAATTACGCTTGGCACCCACGCCATTCCACAATGTCGATATGATGAATCAACTGGTTACCGATATGAAGAAAGTATGGAAACTGATGGACATGCCATTAAAAGCCCAACAGACGCAAGAATCGCAGTTGCAAGATAACGACTTCGTGACCAAAAATGATGTTAATGTCTTAAACTAAAAGGAAAAGTAAAAACAACAATTTGATGTTTACCTTAAGCGTCATTAACTCAGTTTAAATATATATATATATATACATACAAACTTATATACATAAATAGTATATATTAATATATATACACACACATACACGCAATTGGTGAAAGAGGTATACTAGCAAAATTGAAAAATAAACACGCATTCAAACTTACAATATATACATATATACAAAATAATGGTGTAAAGTTCGTGCCAATGTTTTATTTATTGAGTGGAGTGTAGGTGCATACATATGTATGTACATGCGAACGTATATGAATTTGTATATTTTCAAGCCAAGTCATCGTTAAGTGGTCAAACAGCAACCGAAAAAAATGTATTGATAAGACTCAGAGACAAATTAAATTCAAGAAAATGTTAAATATTCACAATGACATGACGATATTGTTTTCATACATACGAGTACAGGCATGGCCTGAATCGACATACACGTTTAACAGCAACAAAAAGTAATTGTAGATTGCAAAAACACTTCCAATAATGGCATGCAAAATGCAGGGTTTGGATTTGATAATTATTATTTGCTGGCAGCAGACAAATCATTTTTTAAAAATACTCGTAATCAATTACCTAAGATGGGTATATAAAAAAATTAATTTGTTTCAACTTTATAGTCGAAAATATTTCAGTCATTTGAACTACACGAAGTATGTAAATGAAAGTTCAAAAGCTAAATATTCCGGCATGTGATGAAAATTGCGCGAGCCAAAATCGAATACTATTTGGCATTTCAACGAATTTTACTGGCATAATTCCTTATGTTGGGGAATTCATATTTTATACCCTGCAGAAGAAGGTAGAGGCATTGACGAGTGGTGATATACTGTAATAAAAGTCAGTAGTCACAACGGATACGATTTATAGCAAGTACTGGTAGACTAGTCGCAAATGCTGAACTCGTTTTTTAAGTTGGCAGCACTATCAACATATGTTTAGATTGGCAATTAATTTTAAGTTTTTTTTAATTTCTTTATATCTTAACGTTTTAAAAACGTTGAAGAATTTTGTATACATTGATTAATATTTCTCAATACCAATTTACCCACAAACTACCTAAAAAATAAAATAAATGGTTTCCCGTTACACCCCATGTAGGGATTAGGAAGAGCTTCTCACAATCAGTGAGCTGTGCGTGTTCTAGTTTTACACTCCCTGTTTGGACCTACAATTTTACACCGATTCCGAACGGTATTTTGAGAAGCTTGTTCATGGCTAATTACTCGATAGTGTCGCCGTCACTAAGCGAGGTGACCGCCGTCGAAAGAAATTTGAGGTGGTCAGAGCAGGGATCGAACCCACAAACTACCTACTCAAAGGCGACTGGTGGAAAATTACTCCCAAACTCTGCAGTCGTGCACAATTCTCAAACTCTGCAGTCGTACGCCACTCCCAAACTGTCCAGTGGTGCACCACTCCGAAAGCGAGTAGTGACTCGTTTGACAGCCCAATGTTAAAATCGTCACTTGGAAGCATTAACGGGGAAATGAAGAGCGACTAGTCGGTATCGCTTTGCGGCTAGTTGAAGAGTACTACTACTTTCTTCTGAAGGCAGAAATTTTATGAAAAAATATCAAAAGCATTCCCATATTTCATTACAAATGGCATCCGATTCCACAACCTGTGTTTGCATTGCCTGCGAAAATGGAATTTCCAAATTGTTTAATTGATAAAGTAATGCAAATTAAAATCCAATGCAAAATAAAACCCACAACGCTGATTTGCAGGGACTAAATTCAAGAAAGATTCTACTTATATACATGGTATCACTATGAGATTGTGCTTATTAATATTAAACATTTCTACAAACCCCAACAAATGTTCATTGACGTATCTTATGCAAATATCGGAATAAGTTGTTAAAAAAATCGAAATTGAGGACCTTGGTGCAAGAAGGCGTTAACTCGATTTTTTTTTCAAATATCATTTTATGACGTCATAGAACGACCGGTTGGGCTTTCAGTCTTTTGGTTTGATATATTTCTTCACAGAATGCGCCGCTGTGGCTAAACGCATTAATGTATAAACAAGTTTAGAAAAAAAAACTAAACAAAAAGTTCCAGTTATTGGTATAAATATCTTTGTATCTCAAAACTAACAAAACCGTTGTTAACTAACCTCTTCTTGCAGCAACGTCTTCAATTGTATTGTATAAGTGATTTGAGGAAACGTACACTGCTGAAGTATGTACGCATGTAGTGTTTATCAATTTTGGAACGTGATGAGATTATTTTGGACTATAATGTGAATGAGGTAAGTAATTTTTTCGTTGATATATTTAGCGATAATCCAAGTTATTTTGATTTTAATTATCAAGATAATAGGTTTGTTTCTTTACTTTTTGTGTAAAGTTTGGGTAAATGAGAGTAAAAGCAAAATTCGCTGTCATATACTCAAATTTACTCTCATTTACCCAAAACTAAAGAATCGCAAAAAACCACTTTTCTTACACGCAAACAAATGTCAAAACACAAAACATATGGTTGACATTTGTTTATGTTTGAACATTCATCGTAAAATTGTGTGAAGTGATATTTTGTGTTATATAAAAATGGATGGAAATAAACTGAATGAACTGAAACTGAATCAAAAATAATTTTAACTTCACCAACTAATTACAACACGATTAACAACACGATCAAATTACAAAACACTTTTAACACTTTTACTTCACAAACAAAATTGTATTTTTTTATTTTGACAATTCGAACAGCTGATTGTTCACTACTTTACACAAACTTACCCGAAGAAAAAGTCTGTGTAAATTTGGGTAAAAGAGAAACGCAGTTTGACGTTAAGAGAAAAAAAATCTCTCTCATTTACACAATTTTGGAGTAAAGAAACGCTTTTGTGTAAGTTTGTGTAAATTTGTGTAACTTTGTGTAAAATTGTGCAAGTAAAGAAACAGACCTAATAGGTTTGTTTCTTTACTTTTTGTGTAAAGTTTGGGTAAATGAGAGTAAAAGCAAAATTCGCTGTCATATACTCAAATTTACTCTCATTTACCCAAAACTAAAGAATCGCAAAAAACCACTTTTCTTACACGCAAACAAATGTCAAAACACAAAACATATGGTTGACATTTGTTTATGTTTGAACATTCATCGTAAAATTGTGTGAAGTGATATTTTGTGTTATATAAAAATGGATGGAAATAAACTGAATGAACTGAAACTGAATCAAAAATAATTTTAACTTCACAAACTAATTACAACACGATTAACAACCCAATCAAATTACAAAACACTTTTACTTCACAAACAAAATTGTATTTTTTTATTTTGACAATTCGAACAGCTGATTGTTCACTACTTTACACAAACTTACCCGAAGAAAAAGTCTGTGTAAATTTGGGTAAAAGAGAAACGCAGTTTGACGTTAAGAGAAAAAAAAATCTCTCTCATTTACACAATTTTGGAGTAAAGAAACGCTTTTGTGTAAGTTTGTGTAAATTTGTGTAACTTTGTGTAAAATTGTGCAAGTAAAGAAACAGACCTAATGATTCACGTTTCTCCCTTAGAAATGTGACATTGGGAATCTTTAAAAGTTTATGTCAGAATTCTAGAAATATTACTTAAGGATCAAATCTCTGACTTTCTTAAGGAAAATTAATTGATAGGTCGTTACCAGTCTGATTTTCGTAAATACAGCAATACTACTAACTTATGATTGTATTATATATAAGTATATATCTGCTTACGAATTCCATTGATCGCGCTATTTTATGCGGAAATCTATTCTCACAATTTTGATTTTCTTGCAAATTTACATATTCATTTATTTCTCGTGGTAATAGGTCAGGCTTTCTTAAATTATCCTCTAGTGTCCCTATGGGCTGTATTTACGATGTACATAAATGGCATTAGACAATGTAGTCATTATTAATTTTGTAGTATATACTAGACATCTGTAAGCGCATGAGAAACAAATACTAAGCTCCAAGTACAGTTTTAGATGTGCTGGTCTGATTGTATGCTGTGATGCCAATGCCAGACATACGACTTAGGGTAGCAGATGATCAACGAAAGAGGTGTATCTCTTTTTGATTTTATTATGTCTACTAACAACTATTAATTACCCCCACCTGGAGTAACAACCTTGTCGCGATGTGGGTCTTAAGTGTGGCCGAGGCTGCCTAAGAGTGGCCTTGGCTGCGCGAACTAAAGGTTACTCCGGGGGGATGTTGAGTCTCGTTGTAGGTCTATCTGTTGATCAGGCCTACTTAAATAACGAATGTCAATGAAGCTTCCCCGACATGGCGATTCTTGCGATTTTGCGCATTTAGAATATCCAACGTTGAATGCAAAAACACTTTTAAGGTCAAGGTGGTTGGAAGCAGTGCTGAGGACCTAGAATGGCCAGTTAGTGTTTAAATAAACTGGTTCCTAACAGCTCCCTCCGACGCCAGGGCACAGGTCGGTAATAATGTGTCGCCCGGTTCAACTCACGCCGTCACTGGGGTGGACTGTAGTATATTTACTAGCATACTCGTGGGACTAACATGAACAAAGAACTAATGAAAAAAATAAAAACAGGAAAACAACACTGCAAACGAAACTGATACACTAAACCAATACGACATTTGAAACTGAACACAGGCTAATCCACGATAGCATTGTGCAACAACATCATGAGATCATATCGATGATGATGAAAACGCAGAGTCGGAATCATCATCCTCATGGTTCTACAGCGGGTGGTGTGTTGACCCCTGTAGTAGAGTTTGTGGCAAGTACACAAAAATCCATTGGCAACCAAACTAAGAATGATGACGCGGGCGTAACCAAGCGGGACTGCATAAGCCCTAAGCCTTCAAAAGCAGGTGGAAACTCCAACTCTGATTCCCAAAGCGATACTAAAGAAAATAACATTACTATTTTAGCAACCCCGAAAAATAAAATGGTCGATGAAATTACCGAGAGCATAGCAAAACTATCAACGCAAAAGAAACGGCTCTCGGGGGTTCAACGCAGAAAGATTGCAAAGATAAACCGCTCAGAACACTGTCAAACTAGCGGCGAAGAGGAAAAAGTGCTCCCAGTCATCTGATACCTCGGAGATGCCCAAACCCCATATTACCCAGGGTATTTAACAGAATTCCAGCGACAAGAGGAGCAAAGCCGATGCGATTACTGGAAAGGCGAGCACATCAGCTAAATCTGCCGCGAAGGAAAGCGCGCGTAAACACGAACCCTATCCAACTCGGAAGAGGAAGCTGAATGTGAACCCCGGTAAAGAACCACCATCCTACGCAAAGATAGCGGAGAAGGCAATACCTGGACGATCTCTGACAAATTACTTAATACCGAACAACCAGCACCAAATCGTGGAGGACATTGTCAACACAAAGGTTATGGAATATATATGGACCTCCCATAGATGTCGTCAGCAGCGGTTTCAAAGGGGAGGTACTCATACTACAGCTGGCCTCACAACACTATGCGGAAACATTAAAGGCTGTAAGCTAGCCCTCGTAGAGAGAGATAGAAAGGAGAAAGGACATCCCAGGCTGACAAAGGCGACCGTATACATAAAAGGATGGGGCAGCAAGTTTGCATCGGACGCCATACTGAAAGTCATTAGCAAGCAAAACGCCAGACTAACCGTGGATAAATGGGTCGTTTTCCACAGGGAGGAGGGGCAGGAGGGCACTCTCCTTGTGATCGGAATAGATCCGGCATTCATGGCTGGTCTTGCGAAGACTAAAGGTATGGTGTTCTTTGTAACCAAAGCCGTCTACATTAAAGTTGGCAAAGTGCCAATTGGCATGACGACCGGAGAAACACAGCCGGAGAATGCGAAGAACGATCAAGTGAGTTGAGGCTCGGCGGAGCAGACACCGCAAAATATGAAGTAGAAAGTGACCGAAAGTATCACCAACTCCCAAGAAGACCGGTTGCTGGAAGAACAATGCTTGAGGTCATCCAGATAAACCTCCACCGGAAATTAATAAAGGTTAAATACACATTGCTTTAATATAAGAACCTTGGACCACCAGGGACAAGGTTATTGGATTAAATCATATTAACTACCAACTATTCTATACGAAGACAGAGTTGTCAACATCGGATGCAACTGTGCTGAAACAGGAGATGGAAATATATACCTGGCGTCAGTATACTTGCCATATGATTCGCCGACACCACCACCTTTGTCGGAATTACAGCGACTGGTAGAGAGGGCCAAACAGACAGGTAAAGAAGTATTACTAGGTAGTGACTCTAACTCTCACCACACGTCGTGGGGTAGTACTAACTGTAACCGTAGGGGTCATACCCTAGTAGAATATTTGAATACTAACGATCTTTTCACACTGAATCTTGGGAACAAAGCCACTTTTGTCAACAAAATTAGGGAAGAGGTGTTAGATATCACAATCTGTTCTGAACACCTTATAGATGAGATTCAAGAATGTAGGGTTTAAAATGAGCACTAATTCTCGGATCACAGATACATTAGATTCAGGATAACACGGCCATTGCTAAAACCGATAAGTTTCCGAAATGGGACCAAGACAAACTGGACATAGTTCGGAAGCCTACTTAGGAATCGACTAGATCACCCTCAACTCGAATAGTCTAGCAGGGACGAATTAGAGATAAGGTGACAAGGACAACGCAAGCACTATTAAAGTCTTTCCGGGACAGCTGCCCACTTCGGGAAAGGAAATCGGCCCAAGACAAACCCTGGGTTTCAGGGGAAATACGAAATCTAGGGAAGAATGTCCGTAGACTTTACAACAGGGCCACGCATAAAAAACTACCAGTATACTGGGAGGACTATAAGAGAAGTCTCAGTGAATACAACGCAATATTGAGAAAAGCGAGACGCAACTCCTGCAGACTATTCAGTGAACAGGTGGACAGCGTTCGACATGTCGAAGATGAAAAAATTCCTCTCTAAGACCCACGTACAGGCGGAATCGCTAGTAGATGACACGGTAAAATAGAATGTATACAATGGAACAACCGCTAAGGCACCTGACGAATACAAACTTTTCAAATGGGAACGCGGAGCCCACAGGGGAATGGCCACAATGTGAAAATGTAGTACATCAGACGCCAATCATTATGGACCAAATAATTGAAAAAGCTATAAAGAGCTTCTGCCCAAATAAAGCGGCGGGACCGCATGGTATTTTTCCGGCTATCCTACAACATGGGGTTGACCAAATAACAACCCATTTGGCAGGAATTTTTACCGCATGCTTAACCGAGAAACTGGCACGAGGCTAGGGTAATATTTATACCCAAACCTGGAAAAGCAAGCTATGCAACGGAAAATACTTATAGACCAATTAGCCTTACCTCGTTTCTACTCAAAACCCCGGAGAGAATAGTGGACGACATGGTGAAAAGTGGAATACCGAACGATATACTGAAATTTAGGCAACACGCATATATTAAAGGCAGATCAGTGGAAACCGACTTTCACGAGGTAACCTACTACATAAAGCAATCTCTCAATGACAAACTATATACACTCGCTGTATGCATAGATATTAAAGGAGCGTTCAATAATGTCCGGACCGAAACACTCATCCAATCTTTAGACCAGTTTATGGTGGACCGGGCATTAAAAGACTGGATCAACCATATGCTAAGGAATAGATGGATAAACTGTGGTTCCCATGATGTAAATATTAAAGATAGGGTACAATGTGGAACTCCATAGGGAGGGATTATATCACCACTCTTATGGGTCCTCACAATACACAGTCTCCTAAGGAAACTTACCGAAGAGGGACTTAAACCAGTCTGCTACGCAGATGACGTTATAATACTTCTTAAGCACTGAGTAGACAGCCAAGGGGCTTAAATGTAAACCCGGACAAAAAAATATGTCTATTCACAAGGAAGACGAAAATCTCAGAGTATGAAGAGCCACGATTCCTGGGGGTAATCTTAGATCGGAAACTGAATTGGAAGCACCACATAGCTGACAGGGGCCTACAGATGCTGGTCGCTATGCAGAAGGGCTATAGGATCCAAATGTGGCATTAAACCGAATATAACACACTGGCTCTACAGAAGCGTAACCAGGCCCTTACTTAACATATCCTTCTGTAGTATGGTTGACGACAGTTGAGAGGAAATGTAACATCGCAATACTGCAGAGGGTTCAAAGAATGTGCTGCATTGGTATTAGTGGTGCAATACGGACAACCTCGACAAGAGCCATGGAGACTATTTTATGTATCCAGCCAATAGATTAGAGTCAACAACGAGGCCGCTCTTGTGGCTAAACGCCTACAGGCAACAACAGGGATCTTATGTCAAAACAAAACAAAAACAAGTTTTCCCATTACATCCCATGAAGGGATTGAGGAGAGCTCACAACCAGTGAGCTGTGCGCTTTCTAATTTTTCACTCACTGATTGGGACCTACAGTTTTACTCCGGTTCCGAACGGTATTTTGAGAAGCTTTTTCATGGCTAAGTACTCGATAGTGTCGCCATCACTAAACGAGGTGGCCGTCGTCGAATGAAATTTTAAGGTGGTCAGAGCAGGGATCGAACCCACGATCTCATGCACAAGAGCCGCGCACACTAGTTGTTTCACTACCGACGGCCAACCTCAACCTGCGTCAAAACACCAATGGATAATTGGGGCTTTAGTCGGTTACACGCAAGATACGAGTGAATCTGACCGAATACCTGAGCTACAAAGTGTTAATGCGAATTGCGTGACTTTAACGCCAACTAGAGACGCCTGGAAGAATTAAGATATTAAATAGCACCCCACACCATAATGCCGCCCTCTCGGCTGTGATGTCGGTTCAAAAAACGTTTTTCTTTGCGCAGATCATGGAAATAATAGTTGTAGCCATCATGCCCATCCAAATTAAACTTATACTCATCCGTAAATACAACGGTTCTCCAGTCATTTGTATTACCTCTTCGCTGCACATCCCATACCATGTAGTCTCTTGCGAATTGAAGCCGCTTTTCCTTACGATGAGCATTAAGTGGCGGTTTTTTTTTGTAATTTCAGGTATTTAAGATACTCACAGCTCTTAATTACTCTGCTTACTGATGACTTGCTCGCTTCCACTCCAGCTTGAGCTCTTATTTTTGACAAGGATAAGGCAAAATTAGAAGCAATTCTGATGATTTTTCTTTTCTGATACGTAGATAATGACAATGAAAACCTTCCTTTAAAATTTTTTCAACACCCCTTGGGGTCCTTGATGTAATTGTCGACAACTGTTGGCCTCCGTCCAATTTTTTAGCTATTGCGCGGTTAGAATAACATCGACGTAAACATCGATTTTAGTTTTTTCCGATAGATTTAAAATTTTTTGCTTTGGCATTTTGACTCGTAAAATGATTAAGATGTAGTAAATTGTAATAAACAACCGCTCCCTACTAAAAATCATCGCTTACTTTAATAACAAAAAATAATAAAGTGAACCAAAAAAATAGCACATTTTTGGACTTTCTTTTTATAAATTGCTCAAAAAAAGTTATTTAGTTAAGAAACCGCTATTGTCATGATTTTTTTTTATATCTCAAGATGTCTAGCTTCCATTTCCATTTTAAAATTCTGCAATCGGTTACAAATTGCAAAAGATACAGGCTGCTGAATATGGAATTGTTAGTGCCTTTAAATAAGTGAACCGGAGTGTAAAGCCATAGATTATTTTATATATAGGTTTGTTATCCGTCTCATCTGATGTTTCTCTTTGCACTTCTTCAATGAGGAAACGAACTTCTGTCAGCAACATCGAACAAAATCCTAAATTTTTAGTTATGTACATTCACGATGTTCATATATTTACATATTTTGAACATTCACAGTAAAAATTTCAGCTATGTTTGTCAAACCTCAACGACAGAATTCTTCCCTTGACGTACAAAGACAAGTCCGCTTCCCTTCAATCATTACACCGATGAGCGAATTGACAAACCTATGTATAAATGAATCTATGGTATTCTTCAAGCTTATGTCAACTTATTTTAATACCACTTCATTCTAAGAGCATTTTCTTGCCCGATGATTAAACTATCCAAGTTCGGTAACCCATGGTTCTTATCCACCTGAGTTTTTTTAATGACCACAAAAAATTCTTCCACGTATCGTCAAAACTTATGTGTGCTGTATTCAATAAAACCTCCATTACAAAATCCGCTATTACTTGTAATACTGGTTATAACATGGGCATACTCTCGTTTCTAAATCTTAACACGACACTGCCAACAACGACCTAAATTACGTTTGTATTTAAACATCAAATTATTTATGAATTTTTAACTTTTAGTTGGTTATTTAGTAAACTATGTACTATGTAATATTTGAATTTTGGGTAAAATTAAATAACTGATATGAAAACTCAACATAAAATATCACATTGCACCATAATAAAAAGTGATATGTGTAAAACCACGGACTGTATATAAATCACAATACCGCAAACATATTATAAACAATTATATATGTATATATTTTATATACATACGTTTTAATCTACGAGCTATGGCGTTAAGCCGTTTAATTAAAATTCATTTATAGAGTTCTTTATTATTTGCACCATTTTCTACAATAAATTTAGTTACCATATTTTGAAAAATCAAAATAAATGATGTTTATTCGTTAATTTGTAAATGTCCATAAAAATTGTATTGTTTTATGATTCGCAGAATTTAATCAATAAAAATCCCCTAGCATCCAGTCAACAAAACAAGAATAGTGATATTAGTAATATTTGAAAGTTAATTCGAATGTACTGATATGTCTTTCATTATATGTAAATTACATTTCAGTTTTAGCGACAAGTGAAGATACCCCCTTAGTTGTATGATCAATTATTAAACAGCACCAACATCCCTGCAAATTATTATAACTTTGCGAGTGCACAGATGACACCAAGAAAAAAACCTAAATTATCACAAAAAAGATTAAGATAGGAAAAATATATTAATATCCACTATGCCCACCGTTATTTTCAATAACTGTTTTTATTCTGTAGGACATGGAGACGATAACCCTGCGGAAGGGTATCTACGGCAGTTTCCTACCATATTTTCTGCACTTGTTGGCATAACTCGGCCCTTTGTTACGAACGTTTTGTTTTCCAAGCCTGGTTTTTAAATCCCCCCAAAGATTTTATATTGAGTTGAGATCGGGCTATTAGCTGGACCACTTCATAACCCTGATTTTATATTCCACTGACTAACTTAGAGGAGTGTTTAAGGTCGCATTCTTGTTGAAAACACCACCGCAGTGGCAGTTCCTCCTCAGCAAAGCAAAGAGCTACATCACTTCCTCAAGTATATATATGTATTTGTACACACCATTCCACGAGAAGCAGTCCCAGACCATTATATTCCCGCCTTCATGCGTTATTGTTGTTTTTTGTGTATCATGGGTTGTGTATCTTGACCATCAGGTCGTCTTACATTTCTTATCATTCCTAAACAAATTAATTTTGGTTTCGTCGCTCCGACGAAATTTGAGCCCGTTTTTGATACCCTTTATCTTCTGTAAGTTTATCTTTCTAAGTAATGATACTATTCGCCCAGGAAGTTTCATGCCCCACAGTTGACGCCGTACAATTCTTGCAAATATTTCATTATTAATTTCAGCTGCAATAGCGTTTGATGACTTAAAGGTATCTCGCTTCACGAGCATTGATGTAACTTGTTTTTCTTACGGCACCACGTCTGTCTATTTATTTTTGGGGCTTAAGGGCATTCGATTTTTGGATCGTCCCAGAGATTCAGAGATTTCTTCCCTACCAGAAGTTTTTGAGATTAATATTAAATTTACTATTACATATTTTGCAAAAACCTGTATGCGCTAGTATAGACACAATTTAAAGTAACGATATCTTTGTTCTGAATAGAAAACAGTGTGGCCATCTGAAACAATAGGGCTGTTTTTTTTCCCCTGCTAAACTAATTTTTGGACCACTTTGTATGGGGAGCTAAGCGATATTAAGCGATTTTAAGCGGCTCCCCATACAAAATCGTCGAAAAATACGTTAACCGGGAAATAAAAAATACGCTTAATGTATCGTTTGGGAAATAAAGAAAAAATTTTAGTGGCATCATGTAGTATACGGGATGGCCACAAAATTCTGTTTTCCAAAATTCTGTCTTACAAAAATTCTGTTTTTTCCAAAAAAAAAATTCTGTCTGACTAAAATTCTGTTTTACAAAATTCTGTTTTATTATTCTGTTAAATTTTAGTGACATCATGTGTACGGGATAGCCACAAAATTCTGTTTTCTAAAATTCTGTCTTACAAAAATTCTGTTTTTTTTCCAAAAAAAAATTCTGTCTGACTAAAATTCTGTTTTACAAAATTCTGTTTTACAAAATTCTGTTTTATTTATTCTGTTAAATTTTAGTGACATCATGTGTACGGGATAGCCACAAAATTCTGTTTTCCAAAATTCTGTCTTACAAAAATTCTGTTTTTTTTCCAAAAAAAAAATTCTGTCTGACTAAAATTCTGTTTTACAAAATTCTGTTTTACAAAATTCTGGTTTACAAAATTCTGTTTTTAATAAAATTCTGTCTATTAAAATTCTGGTTTTTGAAATATGTTATTCCCCTTTCATTATGAGAAAAAAAAAATAAAATGCCGTTAAATTATTTATTAACAATTAAAGCCAGTTTATTATGAATAAGAAATGTTACATATAATAACGTATGTGTATGGTTAGATATTTATTCGTTGGAAACAAATTATGAAATATGTAATAAATAATTAAACAGATTAATGGATTTTCAAAATCGATCTAAAAAAAATTCATATCATTGGAAAACATACTAATTTAAAAGAAAAAAATAACAAACATTAAATAAAAACACAAATTAGTTAAAAATCAATTAAATTAAGACAAAGTTAAAAATAATAAAAAATCATAGCAATTCAATTTAACTGATAACAATATTTAATTAATTATAAACTAAGGTTTTTGCTATTCTTTTTAAATATTGTAGTTTTCTTAAACGATTAAATTTTTTTACAACACGTGAAATATTTTTTTTTTTTTACATTTCTTTTATTTTTTTTTAATTTTTCTCCATTCTCAATCTTTGAGACAATATTTTGAGAATAGATTAATTCTCCTTTTAAATGTTCTACAATTTTGTAGAGTCCGTTTTTTTTCGTCCAACTACAATACTCAAACGTCGGTGCCATGACTCGACATTGTTTGTAGTTTTCGGGTATTTTTCAGAATACTCGCAATCAAATATCGTCCAAAATTCAGGTGGGTATTTACGAGCGTTATAGACATAATTGGCCTCGAACCAGGTGGCCAATTTAATAATATCTTCGTCTTCAATTGTTCTTCGGAGCTTCGAATAATATTTGGCTACCTTTTCTGGACGAACATACGCAAGCGCTTTTAAACATCTTACTTGCAGTGAGACATTTTCGTCATTTCCGTACTTAGTAACCAATCTGAAATGATGATGTTGTACATATTACAAGTTCATTACTATAAATTATAAAAGTTATTAAAAATTCTTACCGTTCTTTTTGAATACGGCGCCACAATATCTGGGAAAAATGGAAAAAGCACCCTCGTATCTGCGAATCTGGAAAGCATTTTCTAGCTGCTGACACGAGACCAACTTCGAAGTCAGATAAAAAACGATTAGGCTTAAAAAAAACTCCATATTCCAAAGCAATTTGAATTACGCGTTTAAAAAATGCTTCATAGAGTACTGCAGATTTTTTGGACATTAGGCAGAATAGGAGTGGGACGACCTCTCGTTCAATCCTTCCATGAACGGAAAAGAGTTGGCGCATTATTGTGGGCACAAAATCAAAAGTGCCGTCAACGAGCCAACAATCGCTTTTTTGTAGAAGTTGAATTGATGATTTTGTGCCGAATATAACCATATATTCATCTCCCACTTTCTCTTCTGCCAATATAAATAATTCGTTATCCAAAACGTATAGATTTAGAGGGTAATCTATTTCATCTATTGCTTGCGGCTCTCTGAAAACTCCCATTTCATTCCGAGTGTATCCTATTTTTCGCTTTTGCGCGTACTTCGAGGGAAGGTAATCGCGACATTTTTGGTTTGTAATTACCACCGATTGTTGCACTATTTGACTTGGATTAAGGGGTTTGTTTATAGCGCCATATTTTACAAAAGTATTTGTTCTGCATATTTCCACTGCACTAGCAATAGGTTCGTGGGTATGCGTTTTTGGATATCTTATTAAAACATGCTCGTTATTTTCCATTGCTGTTATTATTCGAGAGGAACACTTATCTGGAATTCTTCTTGAGCACGTCCAATTAAAGGTTCCTTTTTGTCTTTTCATTTCCAAATAATAAAAATATCCGTTGAGACACAACATTTCTTTATTTTTATTGGTTTTTATTAATTGCACTTTATTAATTTTTATTTTTTTAAACACGACACATTAAACAACACAATTGCGACTAATTTTAAATAAAATGCTGGAACATAATTTTTGACCAAACACACAGTGTATGTGATGCATTTTATTTAAATTTGCAGTGTTTTTTTAAACAGTATTTTTTTCAAAATGTAAGGGAAAGTTAGGGCGAAGTGATTTCTTAATTGTTTTATTTTTATGTATGTGTTTGTAATTGCAAATCGCGCGATTTTTTTCAAATAATTTTTTATTTAACTCAAAATGCAATTACAAACAGAATTTTGTGAACCAGAATTTTGTGAAACAAAATTTTGAGAAACAGAATTTTGGAAACCAGAATTTTGAAAAACAGAATTTTGTAAAAAAGAATTTTGTAAAGCAGAATTTTCATCGAACAGAATTTTGTACCCAACCCCATGTGTACATCAAAGCTATCAACTAAAAATATATCTCATGCACAAGAGCCGCGCACACTAGTTATTTCACTACCGACGGCCAACCTCAACCTGCGTCAAAACACCAATGGATAATTGGGGCTTTAGTCGGTTACACGCAAGGTACGAGTGAATCTGACCGAATACCTGAGCTAAGTGTTAATGTGAATTGCGTGACTTTAACGCCAACTAGAGACGCCTGGAAGAATTAAGGTATTAAATAGCACCCCACACCATAACGCCGCCCTCTTACATTTTTTTAAAATGTAAGGGAAAGTTAGGGCGAAGTGATTTCTTAATTGTTTTATTTTTATGTATATGTTTGTAATTGCATTTTCAGTTAAATAAAAAATTATTTGAAACAAATCGCGCGATTTTTTTCAAATAATTTTTTATTTAACTGAAAATGCAATTACAAACAGAATTTTGTGAACCAGAATTTTGAAAAACAGAATTTTGTAAAACAGAATTTTGTAAAGCAGAATTTTCATCGAACAGAATTTTGTACCCAACCCCACGTGTACATCAAAGCTATCAACTAAAAATATGTGAGGCCATGCATCTAGGGAAGTCTTCAATTAACTCCCAAGGTGTGGTTAATACATAAGAGTTCAATTACGAACCCTGCCAGATTACACATATTTGCATTTTAGTAATATGTTGGCATTGTATTTTGTTTTCTCATTGAAAACTGTTCCTTTTAGAGAGACCTTGATTTACCTTAAACAATGTTGTCGACGTTGGTGGTGAAGCTAACATTATAACGGTTTGACGAAAACAAAACCCCTAAAATATAACAAGTATATCTCTTACACAAATCAAATTTCTTGTTGCCTTGGTTACCGAACGGAACTCATGTAAATGAAAGTATAACGAAGGAAATTCTAAGTTTAGACCACAAATCATCCCCGGTATAGATACAAGTTCAATAATTAAGGACACTTAATGTAGTCTTCAGTTATTTATTTTGGAAATATAGACAAAAATATGGGCATGTTTGATAATTTCCTAAGTCTATTAAAAATCAACAAAGAAAAGATGACGGTACTTGTGGTGGGGCTAAATAACAGTGGAAAATCTAGCATAATACAACATTTCAAACGAAGAAAGGAGCCAAATTCGTATATATCAATACCTACAGTGGGTTTTGCTCATGAGGAATTTTATAGTACAGATCGTAATTCAAATGTTCGTTGGGCTTAAAGTTAATAATTATTATTTGCTTAATTCCCCCTTTAGACCAAGGTGTACAGTTTACTGTATTAGATATGTCTGGGGCCTGGAAGTACAGAAATTTGTGGCAACATCAATTCAAAAACTGCCAAGGTATTATCTATGTCATAGATGCCAGTGATAAAATGAGGATGGGTAAGTTGTGCCAGGGCGTTAACACCCTTTGCTTAGATTCGAATATATTTTAGATAGGAATTGTATAATAAAACTTTTTTAAACGTAATTTCACATTACATCCCACGATAGGCAAAGCTTCTAGACTCACCGATTGGAAGCTACACTATAACACCGATTCCAATCGGTTTTTGAGAAGCTTTTTAATTGCTAATTATTCGGTAGTCTCGCTGATACAAAGCGAGGTAATAATGGCCGAAATAATTAAAGATCAGAGTTTGGATTGAACCCACGTTCTCCTGTACAAGAGTCGCGGTCACTTCACATTGCAACACTAATGGTCGCATCTTTAACACTCGACAACATACTTTTGCAAATTTAGTTGTTTTACTTTCTCGCTTTCATTCTTTAAGGACGTGACTTCATAGCTGCAGCTGCGGCTATTCAAAGTAAGGTTCTTACGAGTTTTCGAAAAAGTAGTTTACAGTAAAATTGCGATTAAAGAAAGACAATTGAATGAAAATTTGTATTGAAGTTGTCGTTAAGAATTTTGTACTTTATAGGCGATTTTCAATTGATCCTGTGAAAAATAATAACCGAATATTGAGAATAGTGCCTTTTTGCTTATTTAGAATGATAGTTTGAGATCTATATTTTATTAATACGTACACATTATCTTTAACATTAGGTCTGTCTGCGTACTGATAATTTGTAACAATTTGTACAAATTGTTACTGGATGTTGTCTGTGTACACCAAAAAGCCAGTAACGAGAGAGTAAGAGAGATTTATTTTGACAGTTCGATAATAGAGAACTTACAAGTTTTTACTGGAGAAATTTTTGCCAGTAAGAATTTGCAAGTTCGAACAGCTGTTTTGAGTCATATGTTTTATGTAAACAAACAAAATAAAGTTGAAATTGAACAATGGCAGAAGTAAGTATTTTGAGAATTGTGTGAATCCAAATATTTAATTTGTAACATCATTATACTTACCATCTTGAACCCTCTTAAATGTTCCTGGCGAGCAATGCACATCGAGTTGTCTATCGCTACTCATTTTCAATTCAGTACTTTTGTTGTCTTTTAAATTGTTTACATTGCAATCAGCTGTTTACGAACCAGCTGATTTTAATTTCTTGCAAGTTTTTACTGGATGTCGTCTGTGTACTTTTTGTGATATTTTCTACTGAGAGAGTAAAATTTTTTTTACTCTCCCAAAAAAGTTACTGGATATTTCTTACTGGAATAGTACCCAGACAGACCTATTAATTCAACTCGCTTATATTTTGTATTAGTGGTCGTCAAGGAGGAATTGGATATATTGCTACAACATCCGGACCTTGTTGGCCGTCAAACACCCATTTTATTCTACGGCAATAAAAATGATTGTGAAAACCCCTTATCAAGTGTTAATATAGCAACTGGTTAGTAATGTCTGCTCCTTCATTTGATTTATTTCTCCTTCAATTTAAATTTGTAGCTCTGGAACTAACAACAATCACTGACAAACCCTGGCATATTTGTTCGAGCAGTGCTAAAACTGGCGATGGCCTTGACGATGGTGTCCAATGGTTAATACAACAGATTAGGCTTAAAAATCAGTCGCAACGTTCGAAAAAGGATAAGCATAAGCGGAAACACTAATGTAATTAAAACTATTAGAAATTTGGTCGACTTTTCATTCTCAGAGCAGAGTGACTGCGCTAATGAAGCGGTTCCATAATTGAAACTAATTCAAAAGAAATTATTATTATTATTGTATTAATAAATGTATAACTATGAGTATAACAAATGTAATTATGTACATATGTACCAATTCTGGACAAGATGACATTAAAAAAACCAAACAAGAGTTTCAAATATTTATGTACATATGTTCGAAGATAGAAAGCAGCAATGAAATTTGCTAGTTACATATGCGACTTGTATCTTGCTTTCGGACAATACAAGCTTCAAAATTCCTGGCGCCGGCAATATAGAACTTATTTATCATTTAGATCACCACTTACCACTTTGTGAGAGTTAAAAGATTTGTATAATCTAACGCCAAAGTTCAAAAATGGGAATTGGAATATTTCAATTTCACTTTAAACAAAACAGATATGTTTTTAACAGATATATTTAGTGTTCCAAAACATAGGGAGTACTAATAATCGGTATCGATCACGGTTTCGATATATGTACATACATAATTCTATTACAATTTCCTTTATGCAGGCTACACACTGAATACCCTTTTTTTAATCGATTTAGTTGGCAAAATTGACTCTCAGTTGATGTGTTTTAGCAGAAGTTTGAAAATCACACCACGCAATCCAGTGTCTATCAACGAGTCTTCTTTGATAGCACATTCTCTATTTGAGTACTAACTTGATCTAACTAACTAACTTGATCAGCTGTCTCAAGCTGTGTCAAGCCAAAAGTACAAAACACATCAACTGGGAGTAAATTATCCCAACTAAATCGATTAAAAAAGGGATATTCAGTGAAAAAATCAAAGTGTAATGAAGTGTTAGAGTAAAGTTATTTGTGTAGATCGCAACTAACACGAAAATTGTTAAAATTAAAGATTGCTCTCATTCTATATGTTTTCCTCGTAGGTCTCGGAACTCGTTAGTACAAAAAGCACCTAGTGCACACTCTTAAAGTATTACTCGGTGCTTAACGTATTACTCGGTGATTCTCCTCAAGGGGTATCGATGAGACAGCTGATCAAGTTAGTACTTGGAGAACAAATAGAGAATGTGCTATCAAAGAAGACTCGGTGATAGGGACTGGGTTGCGTGGTGTGATTTTCAAACTTCTGCTGCCGAGTGTCAAGCCAAAAGTACAAAACACATCAACTGGCAGTAAATTTTCCCAACTAAATCGATTAAAATAAGGGATATTCAGTGAAAAAATCAAAATGTAATGAAGTGTTAGATTAAAGTTATTTGTGTAGATCCCAATTAACACGAAAATTGTTAAAATTAAAGATTGCTTCCATTCTCTATATGTTTTCCTCGTAGGTCTCGCAACTCGTTAGTACAAAAAGCAACTAGCGCACGCTCTTAAAGTATCACTCGGTGATTCTTCTCTTCGTTTGTTCTCTCCAACATTTTATATCTCGCTCTCTGTTTTATCGATAACCTCAAAGAAATCGATTGGTTTTCAAACTGTTTTGAAGCCTATCAGATTTATCTGACGACAGATGTTCATGTTGACAATTTTTCTCCAGATTCGACAGATCGTCAAAGCCGTCTGATAACACTACTCAACAAAATGAAAAAAATTTCATGTACTCCGGATGCGATAATTTTTTCTGTGTAGATAACCTTGACATGAGCCCGAAAAACCCAATAAAAATTTTGTTTTTCGTTTGGTTTTTTTTTTGTTTTTTTTTTTTAAATTTTAAAAATTTTTTTTTGGTTAATTTGTTTTTGTATGAAAAATTGTTTCAGCAACTAACAAATCTCGTCAAAATATATACTAAATGGAAATGCAATGTTCGAACTAAAAAGTAGATTCTGAGGGCTTTAGCGAAAAAATTCACAACTTCATTATTAATTGATGGATTTTCTTAAAAAGTAGCTTGTTTGATTTCTAAAACCTGCCACATTGCGTATAAAATACAAAAAAAAAATGCACTCTGTGAATTAATATTTTTTTAATATGCTTTAAGGGGCTTTCACTTGTAAATTTTCGGTAAAATTTTGTAAAATTCATGATTCAACAACCGATTACGACCGCTGTAGCTAGCCGATGAATGAAGACGCACATTATTTATGTTTTGGGGTCTACTATAAATAAATAAATAAATAGTTTCCCATTACATCCCATAAAGGGACTGGGGAGAACTTCTCACAATCACTGAGCTGTGCGCTTTCCAGTTTTCACTCACTGATTGGGACCTACAGTTTTACACCGATTCCGAACGGTATTTTTGAGAAGCTTTTTCATGGCTAGATACTCGATAGTGTCGCCGTCACTATGCGAGGTGACCGCCGCCGAAAGAAAATTTGAAGGTGGTCAGAGCCGGGTTCGAACCCAGGATCTCATGTACAAGAGCCGCGCACACTAACCATTGCGGCCTACTACCATCCATTTAGTATATATTTTGATGAGATTTGTTAGTTGCTGAAACAATTTCTCATACAAAAACAAATTAACCAAAAAAAAAATTTTTAAAATTTAAAAAAAAAAAACAAAAAAAAAACCAAACGAAAAAAAAAAATTTTTATTGCGTTTTTCGGGCTCATGTCAAGGTTATCTACACAGAAAAAATTATGGCATCCCGAGTACATTTTGCCTGTTGACTAGTGTAATCTGAACTCCACTTTATGGAAGAAGAACTAGAGCTCGTGTTTGACGTCTAGTCTGGCGTAGACGACAAAAATTTAAATTTTATTTATTTCCCTGATATCAAAAAGGTACATTGTTGCCACTTAGGGGTTGGAAACGTTTTTCTCTTTGTCTGGCAATTAAAATTAAATTATTTAAATTTTTTAAAGACAAATGCACAGAAATTGTAAATTAATTAAGGGGAGGAGTACTGTCGATGCGGTGTTTGTCATTTCGACCTATACAAAGTAATAATTTAAAAAATAGTTGCTTAGATTGGTGTGTGTGTGGATAGTGAAAAAAAAGATAAAGTAAAAAAAAAAAGATAAGTTGCAGTGACTTCAAGTTGATATCAACTTATCCATGGTGTAACATTGCAGCCACCCGTTCAAGATTTTTACACATACTGCTTGTCAAAATTCATGTGAATTGATAGGTGTGACGTAGGCTGCACGCAACTTGAAAGTAATTTTATTATTGAAGATGTTATCGTCATTATCATGTCATAATTTTTATATCATTTCGTCTTTGTTCCATAAAACTACGTGGCTTTTGTATAGCTCTATGAATCGCTACACATCATTGTATTTATTAGTTCCATTAACATATTTTTTATAATATAATACTACTTTATTTATGATATATTAATATTCGTAAGAATAGAAATTAAAAATTATGCCGGCATAATATTTGTAAGAACGAAGACGAGAACTGTTCATAACCAATGTAATCAGCTGTTTTCCTGAAAGAAAATTGAAACATACGACCATAGTGTAATAATATAAGTGGAAGCATAAGCCCAACTGATCAGGCATTTTGTTATTGGGTTGTTTCTTTTTATCATTCTTTGTTTACGTAGTACACTCGAAGTGTCAAACTTGTCTCATCATTTGTTTTGATTCTTATTGTTCGTTATTAAACGTTTGAAAATTGTTGTGCAAATTAAATTGAAATATAAATATAATTGTAAATTGTATAATTTCTACCTATTACTTTTTTTTTTAATACATGTAGTTCTATGCATGTAATTATTTACTTTGGCGTTTTTCCTTTGCCTCTTCTTCGTATATAAAATGATTTTGACATATCGAGTGTATTGTCATAACAATAGTACAACAAAATTCTTTCAAAATCGTTTCATATTACAACAACACGCCACGCGTCGACTTATATTATTAGACTATGCACACGACTTGAAAGGGAAATTGAAAGCAAGTTCTCTTCAACTTTTAAAAGTGTGAGGGTATTAATAAAAAAGTGTGAGTGGATTGAAACTTGAAAGGCAAAAAATTAACGTATGTATAAAACCCGTGTGAGGTGAAGTTGGTGGTTTGTACAAAACATAAATACAGGAATTAATTAGATATCGCACATGCCGTGGGCAATTTCTTGATCAATGGTATATCTTCCTGATGGAGCTGAAGGCAATAATTATAACGTTTGATCCCAAACAAGACTGACCTAATGGAGGTTAACGCATTAGAACAGCTGATTTTGCTTTTTTATGACCCTATCTGTTAAATTCAGTGCATTTTGTTATTGTACTTTTTTGTTTACTTTGTTTTGTCATATATATTTGTGTTGAATTTGACATTTAGAGAATAAAAACAAAATCCCTGTTGTTGGTGCCCACAAGTACAACAAATCCTACTGCGTTAACCTGTACTACATCAGTCTTGATCCCAAACAAAACATACCATAGACAAAGGAAATAAGTAGATATCGCACAGGCGTTGTCAAGTACTGCCACTAGGTGCTGTGTTGTTGTTTTGTAACTTACATTGACGTTTCTCATAATATTCACTGACGTTTATTCAACAGTATGGAACATTTTCTCAATACAAAAATAGAATAATTTTCCAGGTTGTGCTATTCGAACAACTAAAGCATGAAACACATAGACGACGACAGGCTACATGAACACACGACTACAAATGCCGCTGACTGCAAATGTAGACGTGTGGCAGCTACTGAATTATTTTCAAGACGGCAACTGCAAAGTAAACAGCTGATCTGGTAATGTTGACGTTTGTGTTATTGTGTTATTTGTGTTAGAAGAAAATAAAATGTCTGGAGAATATTTAATAAATATTATTACAAACATAACAAAAATTGTGAAAACAGTTGATTATTCTGTCAGTGGTGCCACTTCAGGCATTGACAGCTCTAACCTGTTGATTGTCGCCCACACAAATAGAAATTAGTCTAATTCAACTACAGCTACATAAGTAGCATAGACAACAACCTGCAGTCGTGTCGCCTTGCCGTCGTTAAAATATTCACTTGCATATAAACGCATGTATTTTATTTTTGACAGGTTGTGGTCGGTAGCCTGTCGTCGTCTATGTGTTTCATGCTTAATGTAGATTTTTTCATGTCGTTGTGTTGCCCACTTTCAAATACAAATGTGTTTTGGTTATCTGCTTTTTTGGTGTAGACTTGTGTCGAACTCGTTCATTTAAGGTGCCCAGACATAACAATCATTTCGAACATGTGCATTATGTTCGTAAGGGTGCTTTCTGGTCACCCTAAATGAACTATATAGTTCATGAACGACACAACTCTATTTTGGTGTACTGTTATTGTTGGTATTCGTTTGTGTTGACTTGTACAGTATCGGCCCACTAAACAATACAAAATGCCTGTTGATGTTGCCTACAACACCTACTGCTATCACCTGTTCTAAATACTTCGCGCAAGGTGTATTTTATTTGGGATCAAATGTTATTTCCTTTATCTATGAACCATAGATAAAGGAATTAACTACATAGATATCGCACATGCCGTGGGAAATTTCTTGTTCAATGGGATATTTTCTAGATGTAGCTGAATGCAATAATTACAACGTTTGATTCTGAAAAAATATACCTTGCAACATGTATTTAGCACAGGTGCTAACAATAGGTGTAGTAGGCAACATCAACAGCGAATTTGATTTTGTTTTCTGGTCCGTTGACCTCAAATTCAACACAAACGAACACCAACAATAAGAGTAAAGAAAAATACACATAATCAAAATAACAAAATTTGAACTTAAAAGTGAGGAACACAACGACGTAAAAAAATTACGTGAGTTGTTCGAATAGACAACGCCTGTGCGATATCTACTGATATCCTTTATCTATGGAACATACCTTGCGAGATATGAAGCGATAATCAGCATGCGTTGTTGTAGTTGTAGGCAGCACCAACAGCCATTCTATTTTTGTTCTATTCGCTTCATTTGTCTAATTCTACACAACTACATACCAACAACACAAGAATGCGGAAGGGTACAAAAACAAAATACATATGAGTTTGACAACTAAAGCGACAAATCACACAAACAAACAAAATTAAAATCAAGTGACTACCACGTTCATATTATTGTACCATGCTGTTGTTTTTATAACACAACCTGTAGAAGTTCAACCATGTGAACAGCTGTTTGAATAAAGGTCCAATTAGTCTTGACGGTTAGCGATCAGCTGTTCGAGTTGGGGTTGCATTTTGCATGTGTTAGAGAGAGACAACTAAAATTGACGGTTTACGACCATGTTACAATAATATCTTCATGGTGATAGCAGCGCGTGCTGTTGTTGTTGTAGGCAGCAACAACAGGCATTTTGTTTTTGTTCTTTTCGCTTCAGCTGTCAAACTCTACCAACAACACAAGAATGCAAAAGAATACAAAAACAAAATAAATGTGAGTGTGACAGCCGAAGCGAAGAACCTAATGAAAAAAATTAAAACAGCTGTTCTTACGACTTTACCATGAACATATTATTGTACCATGTTTACGACGGTAGACTTCTGCAGGTTGCAGAATCAGCCGTCCAGACCGATCAGCTGTTACTGTTATTGCTTTTACTTCGACAGTTTGTGCGCGGCAATACACAATTACACGGCAACCACAATTTTCTTTTTATTTTTTATTTTTTTATTTGACACAATCACTTTTTAACACAAAACTCATGCATGCAAATTACATGTTGTTCAAATGCTCTTCGATCAGTTTTTTTTTTTTGTTTTGGCTTCTTTCTACCGTCTAACCGTCATAACTAACCGCGAAATATTGAGTAGAACGTGAACCGTCAACCGTCATGACTAATTAGACCTTAAGACGAATTCCAGCCGCTCTCTATAATTTCACTTCACTTATCTTTTGCCGTGAAGAGGCCATATAATTTTGCGTTAGTGATCTTTGTACTTCTATTCAATTCTAAGTTTCTTTTAATAATTATTTATTTGTTTCTGCTAAGTTTCGATTATTGTATTTATATTAAATTTTCTCTACGATAATACACATTAGGACTTCAAAGATGTTGGCAAACATTAAAACAGTTGCCTTCCAAAATGCTGCCAAGAAAATGTGGTCACTTAGTAAGTAAACGATTTAAAGGAAAATTATAGTAAATGTCATAGAAATAACTAAGAGTTTATTTTAAATAATTACAATACAGTTTACAAAGTTCTATATTGATTAAACTTTAGTGTGATTTTAGAGTGTGGCAAGATTATTATTGATTGTTCCTATAACTGTAAAAAATATGACATCTCAGTTCAGCAGATGGTCAAAGTCCATTTGGCTAGTCTGTCAGAAGATGAGCACAGCGAAATTATGTGATGATTGATTGACGAAATTTAATAGATTCAGCTGTAAATATGAAATAACATTCATAACATAATACTTTTAAAATTTTATTAAATTGATTGCTACATAACGTGTTATAGTAAACTAGAAATATGAGAATAGCATATTAAAAGCTCACGGTACTATACATAGATATTGAATCTCTAAAATACATTTCGAGATTTTTTTCCATAATGTGAAAGTACACTATGGGATGGTCTCACTATTACCAAAATTATATAGAATAATTTTATATGAAAAATAAAGAAATTCAACACAGAGCTTTATAATGTAATTACAAGGAAAAAATGTTTTTATATGTAACTATTTTTTATAATAATATCAGACTCCATTCGCTGCATTGCCACGCCCTCAACAAATGTCCGGTCGCAAAAGAATATTGTGCTCGTAGATGGTGTGCGAAGTCCATTCTTGTTATCGGGAACCAACTACAACAAATTGATGCCACATGAATTGGCTCGTCACTCGCTATTGTAAGGAGAAACAAATCACATCGATTGTAACAAGTACTTTTATTAATAAAAGTTTATATTTTTGTACAGGAGCCTTTTGCGTAAGACCCAAGTCGACAAATCTCTTATTGATTATATTATTTATGGCACGGTCATACAAGAGGTTAAGACTTCCAACATTGCCCGGGAGGCGGCATTGGCTGCTGGTTTTAGTAACAAGACACCAGCTCATACAGTCACTATGGCTTGCATTAGTTCTAATGCTGTAAGTATTAAATATTTTCAACTGTAGTTGATTTTGTTTTAGGTTCATCTTTTATTTAGGCTATTACCACCGGTATGGGTCTAATTGCCACAGGTACCTATGATATTATCGTAGCCGGTGGTGTTGAATTCATGTCTGACGTCCCCATTAGATTTTCACGTAAAATGCGCGCAATGATGATGAAGGCCAGCAAAGCCAAGACTTTGGGTCAACGTCTATCTATACTTTCTACCTTTAGACCCAATTTCTTGATTCCTGAGTTACCAGCTGTGGCTGAGTTCTCATCGGGTGAGACTATGGGTCATTCGGCCGATCGTTTAGCTGCTTCATTTAATGTTTCCCGCCAAGAACAAGACGACTATGCTTTGAGATCCCACACAATGGCGAAGGATGCTCAACAAAAGGGTTACTTCACAGATTTGGTGCCATTCAAAGGTGAGATGCAAAGTGCAAAAATTTCATGGAAATTGCAACATTTGCCATAACGCTTTTATTATAGTTTCTGGCGTTGACGGCATCATTTCTGAAGACAATGGCATTCGAGTGTCTTCAAAAGAACAGTTGGGAAAACTAAGACCTGCCTTTATCAAACCTCACGGCACAATTACAGCCGCCAATGCCTCATTCCTGGTAAGCGTTTGCAGTTATAATCTCAATATAATTTGGTTAAAACATCCAAAATTGTATATCATTACTTCTAGACTGATGGTGCCTCGGCTTGTCTTATAATGACCGAAGACAAAGCCAAGCAATTGGGCTTAAAACCTAAAGCCTACTTACGCGAATTCACCTTTGTTTCCCAAGATCCCGTTGACGAATTATTATTGGGTCCCGCCTATGGCATTCCTAAGTTACTGAAGAAATCTGGCCTTAGCCTTAAGGATATTGATTCCTGGGAAGTTCACGAAGCCTTTGCGGGTCAAATTGTGGCTAACATTAAGGCATTGGATTCCGACTGGTGGTGTAAAACCTACTTGGGCTTAGACGGCAAATACGGTTCACCCGATATGAGCAAATTTAACAATTGGGGTGGTTCCCTGTCAATTGGGCATCCATTCGCTGCCACAGGTGTCCGTTTGTGTATGCATACTGCCAACCGATTGGTCAGGGAGGACGGTAAATTGGGTGTAGTCGCAGCTTGCGCCGCTGGCGGTCAAGGTGTTGCTATGCTGATCGAAAGGTATCCCGGTGCAACGGCTGATTAATTTGTAAAATAACCGTCTTAATTATATTAATATTAAGTCAATATTTAATTTAAAATGAGTACGAAACCATGATTTGCGAACTTTTCTCAATCACATGTCTATCATTAAATGAATCAATTCCACTCTCGAACTTGCGTGTCGGAATATCAATTTTATAGTAAAGAGCAACGAATTATATTCAAAACAAACGTGTGATGATAAAACTGTCCTAAACATTTTTTTGATGCAAGCAAAGGAATTTGGAGACCATCTGCGATCACGCTTCTCGTCATGTTTGGTACAAGCTGAAATAATCCTTTCATACAAATCCAGGACGCATTATTCCCAATGTAAGTGATTGGGGACGTTTGATCAAATTGTGGGTGTATCTGGAAGAAATCTAAAAAGATGATTCTGCGGTATTTTAACGGCATGTCGCATAAAACGCAGCACTCTTTTTTATTTAAAAAATATTAACGTAATAAATACATCATAAAATGCTCACATTCAGTTAATCTTTCTAATCTGTGGTGGAACATAGTGCTCGTCCGCAACACGTGGCTTCTTTTTCTTGCCGAACCAACGTTTGGGATAGAATACTCGTTTCTTGTAGATTTCTAAATCCAATTTGTCCTCCTCGTCAAAGAACCATAGAAGCTGTTTGTTATTGTCGATTTCATTTGATATATTTTCAATTTTTTCCTTTCGCTCTCTTATGGAAATTTCAGTTTCAATGGCTTTTTTTGTTTCCTCTCGTTTTTGCTGCCAAATGGAAAACAACTCCTTTTGTTTTTCAGCCAGCAATTTATCGTCTTTGAGAATATATTCAGATAGCAATAAATCCATGTTTTCTTCCAGCGATTTACTGGCACTTTTCTTAGCTGCAACTTCTTCAATTCTTTGTCCCAATTCTGTTTGATCAGCTTTGGTAAGAACCTCTTTACTGATTCCTAAAACATCGGTTGATATTCCAGTGGTAATTGTGTCCAGAGCTTGCTTTAGCTCATCATATTGTTTCGTTAAAGCATAACCAAGAATCCTCGCATTGCCTTGGGCTTCTCCTGCTAGTGACTTGAACGCGATTTTCAAAAGCGCCTTGCCCATATCATATTTATCATCGGTTACATCAGGATTTCTTAGGAATTTCACGCGAATCTTTGTCTATTTCATGAAGTGTAAGAAAGAGTAACATATTTATAGTAAGTATATCTAGCTGCAGTTTTACTCTTACCTCTTGCTGTTTTCCAACTGTTTTTTTTTTGGTCTCAGCTGCTGCAGGTTCGATTATGACCGGCTTCATTAATGTTACTATGATGGATTTAACACAATATGCTTGTATAAATGTGCTGTCCAATGCATCCAACAGAACCATTTTTAACAACAAAGGCAAAGCTAATTCGTACTCGTTCTCCTTGTGTAACGCTTCTACTACCACGAATCCCGTGAAGTTATTTAAAAATATACCGAACTGCGCACGATCCAATAGAATGGGAATCACCTCTTGTACGGTAGAATTGTCCAAAAAATGGCGCACTGCAGCAAAACTAGTTGATTCCAAAGTAGTATCAGCCAAATGACTGGATCGTATATGGGCCAGCAAGTCGACGATGGCCGAACGTCTGTCCTCATTTGGACTGAGGTTATTTACGTATAGATCTAGGTTAAGTGCGTTCAGGTTCCTGCTCACTATAGCCAAATCCAATTGGTTGCTGTTGATACCGGTTGGGGGTTCTAATCGTGTTTGAAGTACATCTTTGAATTCATTGGAAAGCAGTCTCTTTGATGCTTTTAGGTATAATGGGCACAACCTTAATCTTTGGCTCACAAACATCCCGGACAGGCGCCCACAGTAATATTATATATACGAAAAAAATGCAGACTATTCTGACATAATCATGTGTTTTGTTGGTTGTGATCATGGTACAATCATATCTACTGGTAATAGCAGCATGCGTTGTTGCAGTTGTAGGCAGCAACAACAGGCATTTTGATTTGTTTCCATTGTAAAATAAGTAAGGTAAACGCACTAGGAATTGTTACAACAAACACAGGCATTTCGTTAGGTGTCCATAATCTCTCAAATTTTCTTTATGTGTGTATCTACTGTAAAAGTAAACAAAAAAAAGTACACAAACCAAATGCATGCGAATTTGACATAAGAGAAACACCTAAGCAAGAAAAATTTTGAAATCAGCTGTTCTGACGAGCTTACCTTACTTATTTTACCATGATTTGTTTCATTCGCTTCTCAGAGTCTAAACATAATTAAACACGCTACAGACGACGACGTTTTTTCCACGTAGGTTTCTTATGGCAGGCAAAAATCGTCACGAAAATCCGCTGCGGCTGACGACTCGTTGCTAGAATAGAATCATGGTAGAATTATCTATTAGGTAGTCGCATTAACAATTCCGTCGTTAAGCTGTCAAAATTAGCTGAATACTGAAAACCACTATGTACACAAAATGTGAAAAATTTTATAAGATTGTCTTACTTGATACAAAGTCTATGCTATTAAATAGCATTTTGGTTGAAATTCGTTGAATTTTATTAACAAACGAAGAGAAACAAAATCGAATTTGACAGCTTACCGACGGAAAAGATGAAAAAACCACAAATCAGCTGGGCTGAAGCGTTTACCCGACAGATAATTTTACCATGAATAGAATCTTTTCTAATTTCTTGGCGGCGCTCTCACGAAATCATGGTACAATAATAGCTCTGTTTCTTTACTTTTTGTGTAAAGTGCGTGTAAATGAGAGTAAAAGCAAAATTCACTGTCAAATACTCAAAATTACACAAAAGTAAAGAAACGCAAAAAACCACTTTTCTTACACGCAAACAAATGTCAAAACACACAACATATGCTTGACAACAAATCTTGCATATCATGTTAATTTTCACTGTTCATTTGCACACTTAACATCTTCTTTAAATAAGCACACTCAAATCAATCACTTTTCAAGTTAATAAAATTGTAAATTCAATAACTTTTTTTCACTTGTGTTATTTTTTTCACAAATAATACATATGTTCTTATTCTGACGTTTCAAACAGCTGATTGTTTATCACTTTACACAAACTTACTCGAAGAAAAAGTCTGTGTAACTTTTTAAAGAGGTAAAAGAGAAACGCATTTTGACGTTAAGAGAAAAAAAATCTCTCATTTACACAATTTTGAGGTAAAGAAACGCTTTTGTGTAACTTGTGTAAATTTGTGTAACTTTGTGTAAAATTGTGCAAGTAAAGAAACAGAGCTAATATATACATGAGCTTTGTTCCTTTACTTCACCGCGGGAACCCAAATTTACCCAAAAGCGTTCCCGTACGCAAAAATTGGGTAAATGAGAGCGATTTTTTGTTTCTCTTAACGTCAAAATGCGTTTCTCTTTTTACCGAACTCAACCTTACCCACTAAGGAACGCAAGTAATTTTAGGCTTCAAAGAGCAACAAATTTTTCTATGCAAAAAACATTATTTTATAAAGGTTTAAAACTATATAACACACTTCCAGAATATGTCAAAAATGAAACAAATAGTAATATATTTAATAGAGAATGTGTGAATTTTGTAAAAACGATACATTTACTTAATTAAATTTTGTAATATATAATTGGAAAGAAAAGAGTATTATGAATACTAATAAATGAACTTAATAATAATAATTTAAATAGGCACTCTCAAAGCAATCACCTTTCAAATTAATAAAATTTTAAATTCAATAATTTTTTATCACTGTGGTATTTTTTTCACAAATAATACATATGCTTTTATGTTGACGTTTCGAACAGCTGATTGTTTGACACTTTGCCCAAACTTACCCGAAGAAAAAGTTTGGGTAAGTTCGGTAAAAAGAGAAACGCATTTTGACGTTAAGAGAAACAAAAAATCGCTTTCTGAAAATCATAAGAGAAACCAACACATATAAACCATACATGTGAATGCAAAAGAAAATTAAAGAAAAGGGTTAAAAATAATTTATTGTTAAACACAATAAAATAAAAGTGAAAAGCAGTAATACCTATAGTAATTTAATTCCTATACAATATTATTTTCCCAAACTTTAAAATTTGTTACGGAACCCTTTCAGAACAAATTCGAATGGCCGCCGGCTAAGCTCTTCGGCTGACTTCTCACGGGTGTGTCTCCCTCCCTTCGAATCAGCACCTGGGTCGCAGCAATTAAAAAACAAATATTACTAAAAAAAACATTATTACACCTTAACCATAACAAACCGGAGTGAGGGTAAAGATCTAAGTACCCCAACCGCCCATCCCTACCAAGGTCACAGAGTAATCCCCCTTTAAATTTCAGTGACCCCTCTACACCGCCATCCATCCCACTTACCTTTACATCACCATCCCTTCTGAACTAAATTAGTTACTCATATTATATTTCGTTCTCTATTCATAACATTATTTATTCTATAATACTAATTAATACCTAAACAAAAATACAAAACAATATAGAATCTTATAACTAATTTTCATGAATTTTAATTTGTCTTCGGATAATTAACAAATTGTCAGATTTCAAAGCGAACGCCCCTATGGGCAGACACATACGGCCAAATTTAAAAACGGTTTTTGTCAAACTAAATATTGAAGAATATTGATTACATTCGTTCAGAATGGGGGTTTTCTGATACCCGCCAATAATTATGTTATTTTTTCCTAACTAACTATAATTTAAAGATATACAAAAAAAATTACAGCAGACAGTTGTCCGAGGCCTTCGGCCACGGACTGTCCCTGCAGGCTGTGTCAGGGACACGGCCATTAAGTTTAACGTAGAATACGCCATCCGATAAGACAGAAAACATATATAACAATAAATTCATTTGCTTATATTATTGATTCTGCTTCCGAAAATCTTCTGACCTCCTCTTAAGGTTATATATGTTCCGGCCCTGTTCCAGGTGGAGGCCAGTAATACTAAATGGGCATATAATACACACACTTACTTAAAACTCTCATTGTTAAATAAAATCTACACTATTACTTCCATTCTCCAATTAATCTTATGACTCCTACAGGGATAATTTATAGCCTTTTGTTTCGCAGGATTTTCTCAGAATCGTCCTAGTTAAATAACCATACAAATAAAATTGTCTGCCACTATTTCTCAATCAATAGAAAAACTCACAGTTCAGATTGTCGCTTTCTTTTTTCTCCAACTTGGCATTAATTGTTAACCAATTTAATTACCGTATGAAATAAATCCGAACATACATATATATGAACACAGTTAATAAAAACCACGATTTTGACCTTAAACACAACCTTTCCGTTCTATGTTTCCAAGCAATTGAATCTATCAAAAAATGGCTATGCCTCGCTTGGGTATTATTCCAAACGAGCCATCTTAATAAGAAAATTTCCTTACTAGAACATATCTATCCCATTCTATAAATTTTCCAGTTTATTCGCAATATTCCGACATCCCTTTCTAGCTTTGAGTGATTTATTTTCAACATACCGTAAGTCGCTTTTCCATCCAAGACTTCTACCGTTTATTAATGTCATGAAAAAAAATATGAATTTAAAATAAACGGCCAAAAATCATTCATAAGCCTGTTACTATGAATCCCTTACATTTATTCATTTCTTGTACTAATGAATTTTTCCCTCTCTTTGCAGGTCACTTGCTGTGTTGGATGTGGACATGGAATCTTTCGTGGAATACAGGTAATCCGCATAACTTTTTCAACCCTAAAGTTGACTAGTTATTTGGATTTTCTGTATTCCAACGAAAGAACATTTCCCCATGTGTTGGCTTTCTGACCGAGTAACACTTGTCCACAAAGACAGATTCTTCCGGCGTCCCAGTGGTATGGACGATAAACGTAGCCACAAAGACTGAAAATTAAAAAAAAAAATAATAATTAGAGAGTAAGAGAGAGAACAGAGAATGACTAGGGTTTCACTCGTTGTGTTTGTTGGCATTTGAGTGAAGAGAAATTTTGACTGAGAATACTACCCGTAGTTGCTTTAAAAATACTTATATTAAGCAAACCGAGAATATTTAGTTCAGACGTATTCAACATTGGAAAAACAATTAATAAATGTATTTGGTTTAGTTTATAGGAATTAGTAAACAATACTAAAATTTAAAAATAAAGATATTTTTCGACATTGTAAACAGTCCTTTTCTTATTTGTTTGATGTACTTTTTATTTACTTAATTTTTTTCCAATTGATAGTTAATTGGCTTATGGCATTAAACAATGGAATTGGTAAAAACACTGTCTGAAAATTTAATTTCCACGCTGTTTGATATATTTTTTGTTTCAAATTGTGTTAAATTACGATTTCGTATTGGAGTAAATTATATAAAACCTAAAAGTAGAAAACATTTTTAAATGAATTAAAATAAATTTACAATAGGCTATACTTTTTATTTTCTAGGAATTTGCCCCATAAATTTTAGGCGTCGCATAATACTTATTACTTGTATCATAGTCCTTAAAATATTCAGATCCCATTTCTATGTAGTCCGCTTTAGATGTTAGATATTGAGATATGTTAGGAGAATTTGCTAAATCTTTTGCACCAAACCAAGCATCAAGAGATGGATTGGAACTTTCCGTTACTGAAAATGTTGTTTTAAAGGGACGCATTTCTTGCAATTCCCTAAGCAAGCGATCCTTAAAACCTATATACAGAATTAAAATAGTTTAGATTATTTTATATACTTCTATTTGTCGTAAAATTTTAGGCCCACCTGGAAGTTGAGAACATCCTCCGGTAATGTATACGTTATCGGCTAAACGTTGTTGTTCATCTGACGAAAAAGAATCGAATACAAATTTCAAAAGCTCAGCTAAACCAGTTTCGCTGATTCCTACCATACTGGGTTGAAATAACAACTCGGGAGCTCTTAACGATTCCACCCCAACATGAAGCTTAATCACAAAATAAAATAAAAAATATATAGTATAATCAGACAATTATAGTTTTTGGAAATATTAAAAAAATCCTGTTTATCACATTTGCTTCATCCTGTACATTAGGGTGGGTCACAAAAAAAGATGAGAAGATACAAACTTTTTTTTATTAATACACTCAACTCGCACTTCTCTCATTGCATTCGTCACTATGTCAGACTTTTCAGGCAGTAAATTTGGCAAATGATTTGATGTAAGCCGCCAAATCGGTGAAGTTTGGAAAAATTCATTTTCGTCTGTCGATTTTGTTACATGATATTGAATTCACACGAAACGACACAGACGGCGGTTTCTTAACAGTGTATTTCCTGGATGACTACGTTTCACAAACATTTGTTCTCTTCTTTGACAACTAAAACATATTAACCCTGCGTTTACACGAGACAATACAGTGAGAATATGTATTAGTTGTCGAAGAACAGTTTTACACGAAATAAGTTTTACACGCGTTTACTAAAGACAGTGAGAATATGTATTAGCGGGAAAATGTTTGAGTAACTTAGTCACCCAGGCAATTATAAAAAAAAAACTCTTAGGGGTCGTCCATAAACTACGTCACGCGGTAGGGGGGGAGGGGGTTCGAATGAATGTGACGACAGGTCGCGGTCACATAGTCTTTCTTAAAAATTAACAGAACAAAATTTAAAATTTATTATTTATGAAATATCAATTTTTTTTATTTTTAGTCTTCACATTTTGGATTTTTTCCCAGATTATAAACTTTGCAACATTTTTAGTAAAGTTTTTACTATTTCTTACGCCGGCGAACGGAGTGGCCAAATTGTTGTAACATTTTATGTGCTAGTGGCATGCTTATATTATCTGAATGCTTATATAAAGAGTTGCTATTTTTTCGCCGTCATTGTGTTTCAAACGACGTATTTACACAGCGTATTTTTACCGACTAGTTGTTATGCGTTGGTCGAAATTCGTCGATCGCCCCAATTGTGTTCCCAGCAGTAGATGTAGCCAACGAGCACCCACACAATGGAGTTGTTATAATTTTTTGAACGTCGCTAGCAAGGCGAATTTATACATGGTGACGCAACTAGAAATTTTTTGTTGGAGATGTCAAAATATGAAGTCAACACACAAGCGAACACATAAGCGAACACACAACCGAACAAAGCAAAGTAATCTAGTTTGACATCACCAACAAAAAATCAGCTGTTCAAATTACCGATCAGCTGTTCATTTGCTATCACCTCTATTAAGACACCTTGGTCGCTAGGGGTTTTGAACGTCTCTAACCGTCATTTCTTTGTGTTGTTTGATTGTGCCCGCGTACGTTTTATTTTCGCAAAGATAACAAAGAAAAGCTATTTAGATTTCAACTTTTTGACGAAAGATTTTCTTAAGTTTATATTTTAACCCACATAAAATGGATAAAGGAAAATTGTACCAATCGCTAAAATATATAACTAAAAATATATGCCAAGAGGAATTTAATAAAAAGTGGACAGAACTAAATAAAGATGGAAGTCAACTTGATGCAGAACATTATTTGAAGGAATTGAAATCTATGAAAAGTAAGAGAAAGGCAAGTCTTCATGCATTTTGGGGAAAACAAGCTTCTGTAAGATCAACAAGAAATGATGATGTTGCTGAAAATACGCAGTCTGTAACTCAGCGGGAAGAGCCGTCCCCATCATTGGATCTGAACCAACAAGCAGCACAACCTTTACCAAGTACAAGCAAGTCAATAGTTTCAACGAAAATCCCAGTAGCTCAGTTGAAACTGCAATCGGAAATTGACGTGCTAAATGCTGACTTGGTTGGTTTGCATGAACGTAAAAGAAGAGGTATGCTAACAGATATACAGGAAAAGGAGCTTAAGAATTATACGCGGAAGAAAAATGAGCTAGAAATTAAGTTGAATAAAACTAAAAACTCCCAAATTAGAAGTCAAAAATATCGCTCGCAGAGAAAACATATATTAAATGAAGTATTAGCTGAAAACCCTGAACTTCGAAAAAAAATTAAAATTCGAGAAGTACTCGGTAGGCCACGAATTGAAGATGAGCAACCACAATTACTACAGGCTATTATAAATATAGCAATACATGGTTCAGCTTCTCATCAAAGACGACGGAGTGAAGTGTACAGAAGCATCAAAACTCTTGATGAGCTAACCAAAGCTATGAATAATGATGGTTTTCATATTAGCCGATCTGGACTGTATATTCGCCTTCAGCCAGAGAAGTACATCGTTAGAAGGCCAGCGGCATGTAAATACTGTACCTGTGAAATTGTTACGAGCTCATAATGACCATCATGTGCGGCATGTTGATGGACCATTTTGTACTGCTACGATTGCACACTTAGAAGAATTAGCTTCTGTATTTGGGCCCAACGAAGTTTGTTTTATTAGCCAAGATGATAAGGCGCGCATTCCAATAGGCCTTGCTGCAGCTAATAAGCAAACTCCACTTCTAATGCACTTAGAATATAAGGTAAGACTTCCAGATCATGACTGGGTTGTAGCCGCTCAACATAAATTAATTCCGTCAGTTTATGCCGGAATTAAAATTCTACCTAATGGTCTTGGAAAACGAGAAGCTGTCGGTTATTCGGGCCCTACTTATATCGCAATCAGGTCTGGAAAGCACTCATCTTCGACAGCATTTAGTCATGCTTTAGACTTCGAAAAATTGTTTGAACTAAAAGAATTTGATGAAATTACCAAAATTGGTAATAGTAATATAGTCAAACTTATTTTGATTTTGTCTGTAGATGAGGGACCAGATTAAAATCCACGGTCCAAAAAGTTGTGAGAACAGCGGTGTACCATTTTTCAAAATACGATTTTGATGCTGTTTTCATAGCAACCAATGCTCCTGGACGTAGTGCATTTAATAGAGTTGAGCGAAGAATGGCTCCGCTTAGCAAGACGTTAAGTGGATTAATCCTGCCTTACGATCACTGTGGAAACCATTTAAATAAGAAAGGTGAAACAATCAACGTCGATTTAGAAAAAAAAGAATTTTGAGTTTGCTGGCCAAACACTAGCTGAAATTTGGCCAGAAACCATTTTTGACTCTTATCCAACTGTAGCCGAATATATACAGCCTGGAAATTCCCAAATTTCAGAACAACAATTAATATTGAAGAATCAAAAATGGTATGCTGAACATGTACGCACCAGCCAATATTTGACGCAAATTATTAAATGTTCAGATGTAACGTGCTGCTCAAAACCAAGAAGTTCTTACTTCAATCTAATAGCAGAAAGATTTCTTCCGCCACCAATACCTCTTTCGTGCTGCAGATCCTACAACGAAAGAAGACGAATGTAACCAATATCCATCTCTTTTTGTTGCACTAAGTTTAAACCAAAAGAATATTCTGCCACACACAAATTTTGAAAAAATTCCATATGATTTTTACTGTCCCTCAATAAAAAAAATCATTAAAAATAGAGTATGTAATACGTGTAAAATGTATTTTGCATCATATACCCTGTTACGTATGCATAGCGAAATCCACAAAAAAACAATACTTCTGCAAAGCATAAGACCAATACGTATTGTTGCACGTAGACAGAGGGAGCTTATGGCTATCATTGCACATGAAGAAAATGGAGAGAGTGTGGAATGGATTGATGAAGACGATTTAGACCTGAGTGAAGTAATTATTCCTGATGAAAATATTCCAAATACAACGTTACCAGTGTTTTCAATAGAGGAGCATCTAAAATCTGCTTGGGAAGATTAATTGAATTAAGTTTTCATTTATTTTATTAATATTGTCTCATTTGTATTTGAACTAATTTTGTTTTCTGTTTTTTTAGTTTTAAAAATATGTAGTAGATTCATAGTTTCAAAAATAAACATGTAATTCATTAAAAAATTATTTTTTTTTTATAATTACGCGGGGGGTCAAAAATTTGTGACGTAATTTCGAAGGGGGGTCAGACACGGTGTGACAATGGGGGGAGGGGGGGTTGAAAAAAGTAAAAAACTGCGTGACGTAGTTTATGGACGACCCCTTAACCCTGCGTTTACAAGACAGTGAGAATGTATTTTAAAATTTTCAGTGACTTATTGTTGGTATACCCGTGGTTTGTGTTTAACACAAATAGTTTACCACACAACACCAAATGCCGTTGGTGTTGTCTAGTTGGATGTTTTGTACTATTACCTCTATCTGGTATTATTGAATCCGTGCATTCCACCATCCAACGATTACATACAACCATACCTATAAGTGAAAATTATTGAGAGACCACACTCCTCTATTCTATATTTACTCTATGGATCTGAGTCAAATAATCTTAGTTTATATGGTAACAGTTTCAAATGACATGAAAAATAGCCGTTATTCCTACATTTATCGGCTAATCGTTACAAAGCATCAAGAAAAGAAAGTTATAAAATATTTAATGAAATTTAAAAATATTTTACTAGAATCTAAGTTTTAACTGCAGTACGAGTTAAATGATACGTTTTTATTGTCATTTCAACTAGGATCGTGAGTATAAACTTTCACATTACCAATTAAAGAAGTTTTATGCTTCTCCTTCTTTTTGGCAGGCATTGATTTATGGAACCATATAAAATTCATTCACATGTAAAAATTTTCTGTGTTTTCTTCATTTTTCAAAAACCAAAAAATAGCAAAAAAAAAAGTACCCACTATGTTGATGTCAAAGTTAATACTTTATTTCATAATAGGTCTGTGTGGGTACTTTTCAAGTAAGAAATATCCAGTAACTTTTTTGGGAGAGTAAAAAAGATTTTACTCTCTCAGTAGAAAATACATATCACAAAAAGTACACAGACGACATCCAGTAAAAACTTGCAAGAAATTAAAATCAGCTGGTTCGTAAACAGGTGATTGCAATGTAAACAACTTAAAAGACAACAAAAGTACTGAATTGAAAATGAGTAGCGATAGACAACTCGATGTGCAGTGCTCGCCAGGAACATTTAAGAGGGTTCAAGATGGTAAGTATAAAAATGTTACAAATTAAATATTTGGATTCACACAATTCTCAAAATACTTACTTCTGTCATTGTTCAATTTCAACTTTATTTTGCTTATTTACATAAAACATATGATTCAAATCAGCTGTTCGAACTTGCAAATTCTTACTGGCAAAAATTTCTCCAGTAAAAACTTGTAAGTTCTCTATCATCGAACTGTCAAAATAAACTCTCTCTTACTCTCTCGTTACTGGCTTTTTGGTGTACACAGACAACATCCAGTAACAATTTGTACAAATTGTTACAAATTATCAGTACGCAGACAGACCTATAGCTCTATTACACGATTACATTTCTTGCGGGTATATTTTTCAGTTCTCTTTTAAAGTTGGTACGTAATTCATCGAGCCATAGAATAACACATACTATAGAAGAACTTATTCTCTCATCTGACGTTTCATTTCACACTCTCTCGGTAGGTCTGTGGAAATGTTTACATACACCAGGTGGAGTTACAAAATATGTTCACTTAACTATTTCCTGTCGTTTTGGTGTAGAACTGAAAAATTTAAATGTATTTTGCACTTTTTTGTTGACTTTTAACGTTGGTATTCATTTGTATTGTATTTAACACAACTAGTTTGCCACAAAAACACGAAATTCGGGTGTAGTTCCTTTGTGGATCGCTGTATACTATTGCCACCATCTGGTATTATTGAACCCATATTTTCCACCCTCCCATAGAGTAATCTCAGACTAGAGAGAATATTTGGCTCATCTGACGTTTCCTTTCACACTCTTCGTGGTGCGGTCGGTGTGATAGAGAGATGTTTGACGAAAAGTGACATACACCAGGTGGAATTACAATAACTTCTTGCTTTAATTTTTCATGCCATTTTGGTGAAAAACTATGAAATTTAAATGTGTTTTAAACTTTTTTATTGACTGTTATTGTTAGCATACATTTGTGTTGTATTTAACACAATAATTTTAACACACAAAACGAAATGCCGTTGCTGTTATTTTGTTCGTTGTTTTGAACCATTGCCTCTATCTGGTATTAGTAAAGCAATTCTTTTCAACATCAAACGTAAATATCACACCAGGCCAAATGTCATAAATTTGGTGGGAGAACTAGTAGATCTACTCTAAGTATTAATCTATGCACCCTCCACTGTGTAATTTCCATCGTACCTATGACGTTTAATTTATTGAGCGAATAAAACCTTCTACGTATGTGTTATTCTATGCATCGAGCTATTACATGTTGAAATTTCAATTTCATTTCTTGCGGGTATATTTTTCAGTTCTCTTTTAAAGTTGGTACGTAATTCATCGAGCTATTACATGTTGAAATTTCACCATATGGAATTATTGAATTATAAAACCATGAAATATCAAAATCTAGACAAAAATGGAAAATATACAAAGAAATTGAAAAAAAATCCCCCGAAACACAATGCCAAGGCATTTCATGGCATTTTTTCTCCTCTCTTACTTCTCTACACTTTTTTCTTATCGAAAGTAAAATTCACGAATTTACTTGCGGGGATATATTCATCGTGTAATAATACTATTACAGGATCTGTTTTCTGATGGCAAAGCTAGTAATCGAAAAAAATTGGACAAATTCTCAAATGTTTTTAATCCGGAGAATTGCACTTTCATGTTTTGAAATCTTCTCACAAGCAGAGATGTGTATACTTCTACGTTTGGACTCACTGAGTTGCTCTGCGTTTTTACTAGGTTACGCTTTGAGAATTACGACAGTGACGTCTTCAATAACAGAGGTGACTGTTGTCGAAATAGTTTAACCCTTTGACGACCAATGGGACATATGTATGTATCCCATCGGAACTTTTCACTACTATAGCCACAATTTTAAAGATAATGTAAGCAATATAGTTTTAATCCACATGAAATAAATGTTCCTTTTTGGTGGCATTAAAAGAAACTGGTTATTCTCAATTAAATTCTTGTTATCAATTATATAAATTGAAAGACATTAGTTGAACAAAAGTCAATAAACAAAGTATTTGTTAACTAAATAATTAATTGTTTATGGGGGATAATTCAAACAAATATATTTGTTGATCCAATTAAACATTTAGTTAAATACTCAGTGAAAATAAACAGGTAATATTACCTGTTTTGGGTTAGGTGATTTTTTTTGTATGAGGACAAGACACCACGGCATTATTACCAAAATCGAAAGCGCCAAACACACTACTAACAAAATGCTGAATTTGGATATGCAAATTGGCAACTCTACTTTCTATTGTTAGAATGTTTGAGGTAAAAATGAGGTCGCCGGACGGCCGGGCGACTAGTTGCAATATACATAAATTTAACGATTTTCCAAAATTTCTACCACACGGTGCGAGCAACATAGGTCCCTGCGAGGGCTATTTGGCCCGTAACTCCCAAAATAGGGATTCCCCCCGATTTTTTTATTTTACTTTTTTTACTTAAAATAACGATCCCTACATCCAAAAAAAAAACAAAAAAAATTGGACGTGCCGATCTATACTAGGTCTGTTCCGCATTTTGTTTTTTTTTACCTTTTTTTTTACTTTTACAGCAGATGCACACATGTAGAAAATTTCACAGATTATGAACACCAAACAAAAAGAAAATGCGTTTTTGTTGCCTAAAATTACAATTGCTGCTGCGTTTACCTTACATATTTTACCATGAACAAATCATACTGCGTCAACCCATGGTACAATATCTACATGGTAATAGCAGCTCGCGTTGTTGTAGTTGTAGGCAGCAACAACAGGTATTTTGTTTTATTCGCTTCAGTTGTCAAACTCTACACAGTGTATGCCAACACAAGAATACAATGAAGTGCAAAAACAAAATATATGTGAGTTTGACAATTGAAGCGAATAATGCCATGAAAAAATTTTGTAACATGCGTCAACCTGTACTAGTTCAGCCGTGCCACTACCGTAAATAGTTATATCATGGCTTCCACCTTCTAAATACCACTTGACTGGAATAACAAAATAACGCAGAGGAATAATTATGTATTTAAGCAATTGTATGAAAAGTTCAGCAATATTTCTTCGTAACTTAATTAGACGAAATTTACGACAAACTGAGGCCAACTACAGCACTAAAGCCTACGATTATGATGGAAAGACCAAAATTACCATATTTAATACACAACAGGATTTGGGTGTAATGATTACTGGGTTTGGCCAATTTGGATTTCGCATGAATAACGATATTGTGGTGTTAGGACCAGTGGCGGTGTTTCCCAAGTATGTACATACATATATGATAGATAATAAGTCTAAAATGCAAAACCATATATATGTTCTCTTATATTTAAGGTCTTTGCTATCATGGAATGTGGAATCTGTAGACGATATCAGCGAAGAAAGTTTATCAATTTTTACCGCTTTAGAACCAAAGTTAGATCTATTGATTCTAGGTTTAGGAGATCAATCGCCTTCGCCCCAGATTTCGAAAAGAATATTAGGATTTATGAGAAAATATAAAATCAACGTGGAGGTTTTAAGAACAGAGCAGGTACCTCTATATAAGTGATTAACGATTATGAATGTATGTTTAATATATTGTTTTTTAAGGCCTGCGCAACGTTTAACTTCCTAAATGCTGAACATCGCATGGTGGCTACAGCTTTGATACCACCCCTACATATAGCGTACAATGAAAATGATCTTGTGACCACCAGTGTTAGGAAGTTTAAGGAAGGATATTAATTATTAATTCAAAAGGTGTTTTCTTGTTTCACTAAAGGCTGTTCAATGTTAAATTTTGCTTAGTAAACCATACCTGATATAACTCTGCTGTATTTTCTATTGTCTCACTACTGTCCTTTCCCATTGAGGCTTGATGATGTTTCATTATACCCTCATACTCCAAAAGTTTTTCATTTTCGGCATCACTATCACTTTCATTTTCATGACTTATCTTCTTGTAGACATCCCAGTCTTTGTCATCTTTTCCAAATTCATCGGAACCCTTTTCGTTGGCAGCTAGTTGGGAAATTATGCGCATCCGTTGTTGAGATGCGAGCGTATGACGCTTTACCATCTCCTGGCGACGTTTGGTGCGATTTGATTTCTTTTCCAATATTTCGCAATGTTTTGTTTTAACATCATTTAACCAAGTGTCTAGGGTAATGCCAGAAGGTGGCTGAAATTTGGAAGATCTGCTAGATGTGGATGACGTTGTATTAACCACAGGAGGGACGTATTTACCCACTTGCTTTGAATGGAAGATAATGCAAAATAACAAAAACTGTTATTGTTAAGTTGGAATGAAACATTTAATGTACAAAATATAGAAAATTCTGTGAAAAACTACCCTTTTGCAACATAGTTTTCTTATAGAAGTCTATTTTAATGCCCACACAAATGTAGCATTCCTAAAAGTTATATGTTCAAATATAATTTTCTAGTTTTTTTCTATAGAGATGGGTTATATGATATTTACCTCCTCTCCTTTTTTCTCTCGCAGTCTCTTTTGGTTGGCTTCAATTAAACGCTTGGTCATTTCTTTCCTCTTCTTCAGTTTTTCTTCTGCCGCCAATGGATTGAATGCCGCCGGCGTCGTGTATGGCAATTGTATCTTTTTAACGCTTGCATTATAAAAATCCAAATTGTCCCACTTCCTTATTTCTCCCATATAATCCAAGGCAACAAAACTGTGGTTATGGAATATATCCTCCATTCTTGTCCATGAAATAGCGTTCAAATGAGCTGGATATTTCATTTGCAACAAACGATAAAGATAGGATATCATTTGATAGCCTCCCAAATTTAGACGTCGGACTTTGTCATGCTGCACCTTGCCATTGAGAATGGGTACCACATGTGTGGAATGATAACCACAGTTTATAACCAAACTATCTTCTTGCTGGGATGCGCGATTATGCTGCCAACTTAATACGGAATCTATACCATAGCAAACCGATGGTACTCCATAGCATTCGAAGAGTAATTCGTTCATGGCTTTAGATACAGACATATAAAGCATTTAGATGACAATTGAATACATGACAAAAATGCGAAATTAGAAAATAAATAAGGACACGAAAAATAAAAGAACTCTCTGACGGTCATACCCATGGTCCAAAAAACGGCTTTACCTGAGGAGCTCCAAAACAAATAAGATTGATAATTTCCTTTGAGTACCCACACTTATATGTTCCTAGGAGCGGTTTTTGGGACACATGAATGCGATAATTTTTCTTTAATTTCGGATTTTTGTGTACCAATTGCATTTTAGCCAAATACTTACTTTGCCGACAGTAATTGGGGTTAGCTAAAGCTTCTGTTATTATTACGGGTTGTGGCTGCCAACTACCAACGGTGGATATCTTCCCCAATATGTAATCAAATATATGTTCCTGGTATACTGGATGTGTAATCACATTTCTTTCAAATTGTGTCTTAAGAAGTAATCGCATTGCATCCACATCGATCTCATCTCCAATTTGAAATGCATTTTCATTTGAATTGACTGGAATTTCTTTTCTCTTGTCTTTCCGTGGTTTCGCTATTAAATTTCTAAATTCCAACACAGGTTTCTCGGAATCGCTAAGGCCCACACGACATTTGTAGGAACCTGAAGGTACAGAAATTATCACCTGAACAACAAATTCCAATGAATATAAATACCAACCATTGTCAATTAATAACATTGCCTGTTCAGCCATGATTCGATTGTACAAGTTTGCATCAATAAACAAAAGCGAAATTGTTTTTAAAGCATATATGAAATATTTTTATCTGTTTGTTTTTATACAGTGATAGTCAAACTGTAATTATAAGAACAGCTGATTAAATTTTTTGTATTTCGTGCTTGGTACAATAATATTACATGGTAAAGTCGTTAGAACAGTTGATTTCAATTTTGTTCATGGCATTATTCGCTTCAATTTTCAAACTCATATGTATTTTGTTTTTGCACTTTATTATTAAGGCTGTTTTTTTATTCCATTAAGGATCCACACTTAATATTACGAAATGTGGCAACATTTGCTGTATTGGGTGAAAAAAATGCGATATGGCAACACGTTTGTAACCAGTGCCAACAAATACATGGTAGCAACAGATGTTGTTGTAATTATAAGTAGCACCAACAGACATTTTATTTTCGTTCATTCGTTTCAGTTGACAAACTCAACACAAATATATACCAACAATACAAGAATATAAAAAGTACAAAAACGAAATACATATGATTTTGGAAAGTAAAACGAAAAATGACATGGAAAAAATTTCAGCACCTGTTTAAACGATTATACCTGATGATTATTCAACCATGATCAATATGTATAACATTTACCGCGCGTTGTTATTGTGTGTTTAGACATATATTTATATATATATGGTCTTCCATTGAATAAAGTAATTATAATGAACTTAAAATGTGTAAGCCATTTTGCAAATTTCTGCTTTTGAGTCTCTCTTTGATAACATTTTCATTCGCACGATATGATAACAAAATTTATCTAAGATTACTTTTTGTTGCCATTTCTTGAAATTGAACATGTGGCAAATTGTCCTGTTCAAGTCGGAATTTAAGTGGGAAATTGAAATGCCACTTCATATCGCTTAGCTGTCCCGTAGCGGGGTAAAGAAAGACCCACTTATTATTGTACCATAATTTCGTGGTTTCAACGAGGTTCATACCAGATGTCAAATGTTTACCTTTTTTTGTGTACGTTGATATTGACATAAACTATACATCAAACAAAAACAGATGGTCGCTGATGATGCCCATAGTACAAACAAATAGTAAAAGTACTAGCCCAGCTGATTTGAACTTTTTTCTGGAGTGAGTATAAGTAAGTTTTCTCTTATGTCAAAGTTTGTTTACATTTGTTTGCCTGCAACTGTGTTGCCAGAAGCTTTAAAAAAACATGCCAAAAAAATTGAAATTTGCAAAAAAAAAAAAGCGCTAAAACTGAAACAATCAAAAATTGTAGTACCTGCGGGCACTTTACGCCTTATATTCGATAAAAAAAATGTTCGTATACCATACATCATACAGAGCACCCTCACTCATAGCGATGGGGGCATATGTCATTTGATACGGAAAAGTGTAACGCATGAAATAAGTCATATAAGACATGGGACTGTCCTTGGAGGTGGAAAGATTCTGATAGCCATTCACTTGGGAGTGGCCAGAAACGATTCCTTGCGAAACGAATGAGCAACCTGAGTGGTAATGGGATCACTACTACATCTCAGGATTATTAGGTGAGTCACTGAAGCTCTTCGAAGTAGTGGAAATATTCTTCTGTCCTTTGAAGGCGGATGAGCCAACCCCCCTGGTCAACGGCGGATTAAAATTAAAACAGTTTCGACACTGCATTCTGGTCAACGTCTGATCCATAATGGGCGGCTGAAACATAATCATCCTGCAGTAGGTAAAATGCAAACTACGGTGGGCTGGGTTTGCCTCCCGCCACCATATTATTTGCAATGAAAATACACAAAGAATCCCCCCAACTGTTGAAGACCCTGGAATGTGCGAACGCTATACAGGACGGGTGCCACTTTCCAACTGGCGGATGTCCTCGGAAAATATAAAGCTGACATTACAGCGATCCAGGATATACGATGGACAGATTATGGTTGCACCAGGTAGAAAAACTGCGTTATATACTACAGCTGCCATAAGCGAAAGCACGAATTTGGGTGCGGATTTATAGTTGGCAAGAGACTGCGACACCTAGTTTCAAGGTTCAACCCAGTGAGTGACCGCATAGCCACAATTCGCATCAATGCAAAATATTTCAACATCTCGTTAATTTGTGTGCACGCACCGACAGAGGATAAAGATGATGAGGCAAAGAAACATTTTATGAGCGTCTGGAGGAAGTATACGAACGCTGCCCTGACCATGACATTAAGATTATTCTAGACGATTTTAATGCCAAATTAGGAAAGGAAAGTGTCTTTCGACCAACCATCGGTAATCACAGTCTACATGATACCACCTCCGATAATAGAATAAGACTGATAGACTTCGCCGCGGCAAAGAACATTCCAGAAGAACCAGATTGATCACTTGGTAATATATGCCAGACACTCTTCTAGTGTAATGGATGTACGTGTGATTCGAGGTGCCAATATCATTACCTGGTGGCTGCGAAAGTTCGCATAAGACTGAGCAGGGCGAAAAACGTACGAAGCCGAACACAAGAAAATCTGGATATTGACAAGCTACAATTACCGGAGATATCAATGTCCTATCTATCCATAATCTGGTAACTGATAAGCAGTGTGTACTCAAAATATGGAGAGACCACTTTTCAGCACTACTCCACTCAGATTCTTTCACTGAAGATCAGGAGGTGATGATAGTGGTAGATAGTGTAGATCATATCGCAAGCGGATGAGAAACACCTGGGAGTATTCGAGAGAAGAAATATATGGTCCTGTTGGAGAAATCCGCGAGTACCGACGTCGCTGGAACCCAGAGCTATATAATCTATATTCTGCCGTGGACATAGCTAGGCGAATCAAATTAGGCCAATTGCGTTGGCTAGGCCATGTTATCAGAATGGATGAGGATGAGCCATCACGAAAGGTTTTCGAAAAACGTACCCGATGGAAGCAGGAAAAGAGGACGACCAAGACTCCGCTGGAAAGACCAGGCAGAAGAATCCCTCCGTATCCTTGGTGTTTCCAACTGGCGAGAAAAGGCGAGGGATAGAGCCAGTTGGAAGAATATGTTGAAATTTTTTTAATTTGTTTGTTTAATTAATATGTGTAAGACGTCTGACCTCATAAGGTTGTAAAATAGAATAAAGGAAAGTAAGACCTAAGGCATCAATGGGCCAAATTCGTTTATGGACTTTTTAAGACTTTTGAGCCATACCCGTCTGTATGTCTGGCTAACTGCCGTAAACCTCTTTAACGATCACAATGAAACTGTCATTGGCAATTATTTAACCAAACTTAGTTAGGGATTGTAAATGGGTGTTATGACCACACTCCTGGTACATCGCATAGAAATCGATATATTTAGTATTTAGTGTCAGATATTGCCTAATAATATCTAAATTTGTACTTAATTGGGGAAAATTTACAATATGGATATGGTAACTCGTGTAAAATACTTCCAACCTTAGTGAAATTAGTATTAGGCTTCATTTCGTAAACCTCCATTCACTCACTAAAACAATGATGATTTTGCTACACCCATTTATCTGCCTTCCATACAAAATATGGGCGGTTTTCAGGATGACCAACATGATATCTCCCGTAAATCAAAATCGATCTTAGTGAAATTTGGTACTAGGCAATATTTTTAAAAGCTACTGTGTAATTGAAAATGTTTGAGGTAACCATTTTCGAACCTCCCATACAAATTTTGAGCGGACAATTTTCTGGTAGTCATGATAAATACCCCAAATATACAGCACATCCTAATTAAGTTGCTAATAAGATAATATTTTGCAGATATCACTCTGCTATTGAATATGGGAAAATTTGCCACAGGTAACTGATGGACCCTTGCTAAAACAAAAATATGAACCTTTTTTATTGGAACTCGGACCCATAGGATAATTAAGGGTGAGGTTATGTTTAAGTCGGTTAACCCGACTGAAGTTTCTGTACTTGTTTCGAGTTAGGTTTAGCAACCATTATCAAATTCAGCTGATCGAAATTGCCAAGATGTATTTATTTCAGATTATAGCAGGAGCAGCAACCACAAGGTCAAGAACAAATTTAATCTGATGTTTTAACACTTCCACCTGTAATAGATACATCTTGAAAATTGGCATAAACAACAATTGACAAGGTCGGACCACAACGACAAGAAAAAATGTATATCACCTGTTCTAACGCTTCCACCTGTAATAGATAATAGATGTTTTTGTATTTCCCGCTAAACCAGTTAGTTAGTTAGTTAGTTCGAAAAGAGGGGCGTGGTGTTGAGTGTTCAGAAGGAGCACTCTAAACCTTCCCATGTCAGTAAAGACATACACTTAAGCCGCTAAGTTCGACCTGTTGTGCGCTCTAAGATTATCCTACTACTTCACTTCACTATGTCCCTTATAGGAATTCGGTGCTATTCACGAAATTCCTTAGTTTATTCCAGTCCATACCCATAAGTTTGGTCATGTCCGGTATCGTACTATCCGAAAGATATCTGGATCTAGCTTGTGTGAAGGCCGGGCAGTGGCATAAGAAGTGCTCCAACGTCTCATCGTCCTCCATGCATGCCCTGCACTCACTGTTCGCCACTAGTCCAATACGGTATAGGCGGGCTCGTAATCCCGAATGCCCCGTTAAGACTCCCATCATTTTGCCCATTTCGGCTTTTCCCAGTTTCAGCAAACCTTTTGTTCTCGATTCATCTGGGTCACCCCATAGGATCTTTGTCATCCTGCCTACTGATTCCCGGTTCCACTGGGCTATATGTGCCGATTCCGCCCATTTATTTAACTCAGCCTTCGTCACCCCAAAGGGTTTCGCTCCATCTAGGCTTACCGTTTGGAGTTCCCTGGCTTTCTTTGCCAGGAGGTTCGCTTTCTCGTTGCCGAATACCCCGCTGTGCCCCGGCACCCAGATGATATTGAGTCTGCCGTGCATAGAGTAGTCGTTTATCACCTTCTTACAGTCAAGGACCGTTCTAGATTTTACCGTTTCTGATGATATTGCCTTTATTGCCATTTGGCTATCCGTGAATATATTTGCCTCGGCTGGGATTGTATTATCGCCGAGCCATTTGATACACTCCGTAATCGCCCGAACTTCCGCCTGAAAGTTCGTATTATGATCCGGGAGCCGTAGGTGGGATTCGGTTGCTGGATTTTCAATAAAGAATCCTAGACCCGTTTTTTCTCCTAGCTTTGAGCCATCCGTGTAGCAGTAAGTCCCATTTGGCATTGGTGTCAGGGTCCCATTCTGCCAGGCGTCTCTAGTTGGCGTTAGGGTCACGCAGTTCGCCTTAACCCTTATCTCGGGTATTCGGTCAGATTCACACGTATCCTGAGTGTACCCGACTAAGGCCCCATTTATCCGTTGGTGTTTTGACGTGAGATCCCTGTTGATCCATTCACCTGTAGCTTGTAGGCGTTTTGCCGCAAGGGCAGCCTCGTATTTGATTCTAATCTCGATTGGCTGGATACATAAAATAGTCTCCATGGCTCTTGTCGAGGTTGTCCTTATTGCACCGCTGATACCAATGCAGCACATTCTCTGAACCCTCTGCAGTGTTGCGATGTTACATTTCCTCTCAACTGCCGTCCACCATACTACAGAAGCATATGTTAGTACAGGCCTGATTACGCTTCTGTAGAGCCAGTGTGTCATAGTCGGTTTGAGGCCCCATTTGGACCCTATAGCCCTTCTGCATAGCGACCAGCATCTGTAGGCCTTATTAGCCCTTTCCTCTATGTGGTGCTTCCAATTCAGTTTCCGATCTAGGATTACTCCTAAGTATTTAACCTTATCGGATATTTTAATCGTCTTTCCCAAGAATCGTGGCTCTTCATAATCTGAGATTTTCGTCTTCCTTGTGAATAGACATATTTCCGTTTTGTCCGGGTTTACATTTAAGCCCCTTGGCTGTGCCCATTCATACGCTATACTCAGTGCCCTCTCGGCCTCTCTGCATAATTGGTTTGGGTTCTTTCCCTTAAGAAGTATTATAACGTCATCTGCGTAGCAGATTGGTTTAAGTCCCTCGTCGGTAAGTTTCCTTAGGAGACTGTGTATAGTGAGGACCCATAGGAGTGGTGATATAATCCCTCCCTGTGGGGTTCCACGTTGTACTCTGTCTCTAATATTTACATCATGGGAACCACAGCTTATCCATCTATTCCTTAGCATATGGTTGATCCAGTCTTTTAATGCCCGGTCCACCATAAACTGGTCTAAGGATTGGATAAGTGTTTCGGTCCGGACATTATTGAACGCTCCCTCAATGTCTATGCATACAGCGAGTGTGTATAGTTTGTCATTGAGAGATTGCTCTATGTAGTAGGTTACCTCATGAAGTGCGGTGTCCACTGATCTGCCTTTGACATAGGCGTGTTGTCTAAACTTCAGCATATCGCTCGGTATTCCACTTTTTACCATGTCGTCCACTATTCTCTCCAAGGTTTTGAGTAGAAACGAGGTGAGGCTAATTGGTCTATAAGCCTTTGCCGTTGCATAGCTTGCTTTTCCAGGTTTGGGTATAAATACTACCCTGGCCTCTTGCCAGTTTCTCGGTGTGTAGGCGTATTTTAAGCATGCGGAAAAAATTCCTGCCAGATGGGTTGTTATTTGGTCAACCCCATGCTGTAGGATAGCCGGGAAAATACCATCCGGTCCCGCCGCTTTATATGGGGAGAAACTCTTTATAGCTTTTTGGACCATTTGGTCCGTAATGATTGGCGACTGATGTACCACATTCTCATCTTGTGACCACTCCCATGTGGGTTCCGCGTTCCCATTTGGAAAGTGTGTATCCATCAGGTGCCTAAGTGTTTGTTCCATTGTATCCATTCTCTTTCCCGTGTCATCTACTAGCGTTTCCGCCTGTACGTGGGTCTTAGAGAGGAATTTTTTCATCTTCGACATATCGTGGACGCTATCCACCTGTTCACTGAATAGTCTCCAGGAGTTGCGTCTCGCTTTTCTCAATATTGCGTTGTATTCACTGAGACTTCTCTTGTAGTCCTCCCAGTATACTGGTGATTTCTTACGCGTGGCCCTGTTGTAAAGTCTACGGACGTTCTTCCCTAGATTTCGTATTTCCCCTGTTACCCAGGGTTTTTCTTGGGCCGATTTTCTTTCCCGAAGTGGGCAGCTGTCCTCGAAAGACTTTACTAGTGCTTGCGTTGTCTTTGTCACTATGTCGTCTAGTTCGTCCCTGCTAGAGTATTCGAGTTGAGGGTGGACTAGTCGATTCTTAAGTAGGCTTCCGAACTTTGTCCAGTCTGTCTTGGTCCTATTTCGGAAGCATATCGGTTTCGGTGGTGGCCGTGTTATCCTGAATCTAATATATCTGTGATCCGAGAATGAGTGCTCATTTAAAACCCTCCATTCTTGAATTTCATCTATAAGGTGTTCAGAACATATTGTTATATCTAACACCTCCTCCCTAATCTTGTTGACAAAAGTTGCTTTGTTCCCAATATTCAGTGTGAAAAGGTCGCTAAACCAAATTTTCGACGACTTTGCATGAGGAGCCGCTTAAAATCGCTTAATATCGCTTAGCTCCCCATATAAAGTGGTCAAAAATTAGTTTAGCAGGTAATAAACAAAAATGCCTAATACGTCATTATTTTCCTCCGTCTTCAGGGACTCCTTTATAACATCTTCAGGGACTCTTTATTGAAGCTTTTTTGGAAATTTTAAATTACACATTAATTTACAACACTTATATTCGAAAGCATTTAACACTTACTCTTAATTTAATCACATTAAAAAGTTTGAGTTTTGTTTGGATACATGGTACAATAATATTTACATGGTAATAGCATCAAGGGTTGTTTAGGTTAAATAAACGGTTTCCTGTTACATCCCATGAATGGATTAGGAAAATGCATACCAATAACACCGAATGCAAAAGAGTACAAAAGCAAATTACTTATGAGTTTGCCAACTGAAGTGAAAAATTACATGGAAAAAGTGAAGGCAGCTGTTCAAACGACTTTTCCATGTAGATATTAGCTTTGTTCTCGTACGTACTATTTTTACTAATTTCACTATTTTTTCGAATTTTTAATTATTCTGTTCTATGGCAAACTGACACAAATTTCTTTCAAAACTGAAATGAAAATATAACCGTAGGTAATATTGCCAAGTTTGGTTTGGTGATTTTTTTGCATGAGGACAAGAAAAAGAGGCAATATTGCCAAAATCGAAAGCATAAAACACAATACTAACGACAATGCTGAATTTACATACGTACGTTGGCAACTCTACTTGTTGTTATTACAATGTCAACAAACAAATTTGGGGTGAGATAAATAAAACAACTGTGGAGTTTTTTTCTTCAGAAACTACAGAACTTCAACAAAACGGACTATTCCGATTAAACTCTTAAATTCCACGTCAATTACGATTATTTTACTGTTTTGGAACAGAAATGTGAGGTAGTAGACGATGACTGTTCTATTAAAACTATTCGCAGCCCATAGCCATACAATAGAAGTGGATCCACAGAAAATTGTAATGGTAAGTAATGTAATCGACGTGATTTATGTCGAGAAAGTAAAGCCCTTTTCCATTTTTTTCAGCTGCCTGCAAGTTCCATATGAACGCCGGAAATTAGGCCCTTCAAACAATGCCGACGCCACTGTCAGTGCAGCAGGTCGTTGATACAGTAACAAAAACGTATTGTGATAGGTGCAGCTAAATACATACACGAGTTTTACCTCGCCCAGTATGGCGGCGACAAGCCTTATACCCGTGATACAGCAGGTAAGCTCAACAAAATTTTGAAAAACTTTGAAAGGAATACAATAACAAGGATAGATGTTAAATAGCTTGCTGAATAGCAAACAATTGCCGTCGTATTTGGAGATGATGGAGACTATGAGGCAGGCATTATGCTGCCACTCAAACATCCATTATACAACAGTAGTCGGAAGATCCTCCTCTTACCACCACCATCATAGTAAATCACGATGGCCTTGACAAACAGTTCAAACTCCAAGATAAACTATGGTAAGATTATCTTATAGCTCATTCGCACTACAAAATATTTAAAATATTTCCAGATTTCGTATCAAATGTCCTAACAAAATCCGAAGTGTTCGCATTGGGATTTTTCCTGATTTGATTGAAAGTCAAGGCGCATTGACGAGGTAGTATTACTACGACAACAAACACACCAAGCCGACAATAGGCATTTTGCCTTATCTGGTATTTTCCCACAACCAAATTCAGTACAAATGTATTCCAGGAATAAAAGTAAACAAAAAAGTATAAAAAATATGTTTGAGAAACAGTAAATACCTAAGAAATGCGATAAATAAATGAGTCGGGTATTCTAGTGGTACCACCACATCGATGCGCCGATAATGAAATGGTTGTAAACGAAAGTACTATTCGTTCGTAGTGTGAGATAAAACAGCGTTGCATAAATCAAATCAAGCATTTTTTTCCTGATTCCTATACAAATAAGAAAAAATACCCGATTTATCGTCTGTCAAAACGTATGGGAAATCAAGCAAATTTTCCTGATCTCTGCTTGAAATCAACTAAAGTGCCAAAAGCAAGAAAACCGATGCCAGTGCGAATGCTGTATTAGAAGTTCTTAGACGATATTCCCATCTGGTGAATAGCAGCAAGGTGCATCAGTAGTCACAATCGGATAGAGGTTGTCCGTTTTGCCGAAGATGGAAGAAAACAAAATACTACTGGAATTTCCCCCGCCTAGCAAACCAAAACATCAATCAAAATGCTTTAGCTGCATTACAGTTAAGTGGGTAATTAAATCGTATTGATCCTCAAACTTTAGAAAACATCAAACGTTGTTGAGCCGTCGGAATAAACCCGATGATAAAAATTAGATATACACAAAATATATTAAATGTTAGTTTGTAATGTTATTTTGTTAATTTGCTTCAAACAAGTTTTTATTCCAAAAGTTTTGCATGTGAGAGTTTTGCATGCACTGTACGTTTTACACAAATTGGCATTTTAAATCACCCACAGTAAATATTGTTCATTGCCTTTTTGCATTGGGTAAATCTACAAATATGCAAGGCAAATTTCTGTAAGGTTTGTCAACGTGAATTGCCTTCGTTTATTGGTAATATTGCCAATTTAAATAGCTGGCCCTATGTTGCCCAGTGCATTAGCTGATATCAGACCATGAATGTTGGTAATATTACACTAGGTTCTTTTTCTGTGTATGTGAACAAAGCTAATGAGGCTGTTTTTATTTTAATAATAAGCTTGTTTTTTTAATTCCTTCTAAACTAAGTTTGCGACGACTTTGTATGGGGTGCCGCTTAAAATCGCTTAATATCGCTTAGTTCCCCATACAAAGTAGTCGAAAAATTAGTTTAGCAGGGAATACAAAAACAGGCTTATTATTAGCCTCGTTCTTTTCATCCAGTATATACAGTCGATAATTTTCCACTATAAGTCGAGCAGTGGATAGTAGAGTTGTCGGGTTTCAAAAAAAGTAAAATAAATTAAAATATGAACTTGTCAACATTTTTTAGTTTCAAGATTTTCAGCGTTCCCTGAGACAGACTCAAAATTTTTCCGTACTCAAGCATTGTCTCGCCGTTTGAAATTCAAATTTGGCATGATGGGTAGCACATGCAACTAACAACCGCGAGATTTCGGTGCGAATCCTAGTTAAGTCGCATATCTTTTTAATTTTATGTTTAATTTTTAACTATATTTTAATGATTTTATTTTTTAATATTGCTGGTAAATAAGTTATGTTAAAAAATTGAGTAATTATTACGAGAAATAATTAAAAAAAATATTTAAATTTTGTGCCTTCTCTGAGGTTTGAACTCCCGTTCTATCGATTTGTAGGCAAAAACCTATGCTCTACGCCAGAAGCTCTGACACAGCTAAAGTACCAAATAAAGAAACAAATACATTCCGGTAAATGTTCAATATTTATATTTTTCAACTGCTACAGTTGACAGTCGACGAAAGTGCTGTCAAATTAATTTGGCTTAAAGGCGATGTGTTCTTTTCGGTCAGGATACACTTCTAGTATATACTGGACGAAAAGAACGAGGCTATTGTACCATATATGTACAAATACAAGGTGGTAGCGTCCATAGATAAAGTAAATCAATAGATGAAGCACAAGTGATGGGAATTTTTTTTTTGTAATGGGAAATTTTCTAGGCGGGGTTAAAAGCAAAAACAGTTATATTTTTGAACACAAAAAAAGCAATGTGACATTAATTGAAATTATCAAATTTATTTGTCATTTTTCATTTGTAAAAAATTAAATATTTGGGAATTTATACATTGAGTATTACAGTATAAAATTCATGAGTACCACAGCTTGTAGTCATTATGGTAGCCATGCCTAAGGCGGACGGTACAGGCAATGTTTGCGCTGTTGCTTTTTCTAACTAGCTAAAATTGGCTAACGCCTCACTCTCCTGTCGTAAAGAACATCTAATAAGGATTTGGGTGTTCACTGATGTCTCGTAGTGGATCAACTATCTGTCAAAACTCAGAAGAAAACTTAAGATGAGACAACTCTTTTACAAACGATGTGGCAAAAGTATTTAGCAACAGGCACGTTCGAAACTCATCTATAAAGGAGGTCCTGCACAAATGCATGTGTATTCGGAAGAGGCTCTTACAGCTCCTGGCACTAATACGTCAGCAGGTAAAAATCCATCCGAATGCGACGATAAACTGTACTTCACCATGGAGTTACAGTGCTGACGTGCAAAAAGTTATGCATGAATTAACCAATCTATTTAAGGTGGAATTGCCAAAGTTTAGTTTGGCAAATCAACGGATCAGAGTGGATGACGATTCATAATTATCTACATGTTATTTTATAATTACGGTTAAATGTCTGTATATATATAAATATGGAATAACATTTTGAAAAATTATTGGTAAATATGTCTTGAGAATATACTGCGATTTCTCAGTTCTCGGAATTTCACATCCATAAAGATCTGACTTGTGTATGGCAAAATATTTGTTTAGTGGTCTGCAATCTCGAACAACTCCGAAATCGCGTGTACTATTTCCGTTGCATAGCAATTTATTTTTATTTTCTACGTATATCTGACATTGTATAAGTAAATATGTATATACATATGGGCACCAACAACAGCGATTTTGTTTTTGTTCTATGACTCTAAATGTCAAATTCAACACAAATACATATGACCAAACAAAGTAAACAAAAAAGTACAATAACAAAATACACTTAATTTGACAGATATAGTCATAAGAACGCAAAATCAGCTGTTCTAATGCGATAACCTCTACTAGATCAGCCATGAGATAAACATAAAGAAGTAGTTTGGGTTTCAAACAGTTTTGAAGACCATAAGATTTACCGATGATAGGTGTTCACATTGACAATTTTTCTTCAGATTCGAAAAATCATCAAGTCTGTCTGACAATGTGAACTACACTTTTAGTGGGTAATTGCAACGGCGGTTATGTCTTGTTCAAGCTGCCGCGAAATTGAAGTCTTTCAATTTGGGCTTAAATTGCTCAATTTCGAAAACATTTCAACAACTACGAAATTTATATATTTATGCCAATTTGGTTGAAATTGTCGTATACAAAGCGGTTTTTACTCCACAAAATGAATTTAGCACTTTTTCGTTCGAGATAAAAAAAAGTGTGTGAGTGTGTGTTGAACTGAATTGTTTATTATTTCCAACAAAGATCAACCATTTTTCAATCAGAAAAATGTTCATGACTTAAATGCTTCATCGACATGGATTATCGAAAATAAATATAAACTCTGTAGAATTGAAGATTGTTTTCATTCATTTCTACCAACATTTTGATTGTTGTGTCCATGCGCGAACACTTCACTCGTTGTAATGTTTGTAAAGAAACAGTTGCCCTTTTGCAACGAAATTGCTTCAATGCTCAGTATGCACGACATCAGTTCACAATTTCGTTCCAAAATTAAATATTCGGAGAAACGTGAACAAGGCGTACGTTTCTGTATATTCTTTCTACATTGCAAGAAATATTTACAACCTGGCATCTCTACTTTATTTTCGCATGAACTGGCATCTCTATTCGGCTTAACTTGACAAACCAAAGGTGAAGCAAAAAAAATTAATCGACTGCAAAGAGGAATAACACAGAAGAAGGTATAAATAAATTATTAAATAATTATGGAAGAACAACGCAGCGATAAAGTTTACGGCGGTTGCGAAGGCCCCGATGCCATGTATGTTAAACTAATCTCTTCGGATGGTCATGAATTCATTGTGAAAAGGGAACATGCTCTAACCTCTGGCACTATCAAGGCTATGCTTTCCGGACCTGGACAATTTGCTGAAAACGAAGCTAATGAAGTGCATTTTCGTGAAATACCGTAAGAATTTATATATTATACAAAATCTTTCAATTTTATATATTTATAATAATTCATTTGTATATATAAGTACGTTATGACTAAAGATATTTAGTTATTCTTTGGGAGCAGTTAAATCTGCTCCGGAAGGAATATATTTTCTGCTGTGAGTTTATTTGGAAAAAGCTTAAGTTTTGTATATCCTCATTACATCCTATGCATGCGAGACTAAATTCTTATCTTCGTAGTTACATACATACATATATACAGCTCTGACCAAATAAATAGTTGCTATCGGCTAGATAGCAAAGAAAGTAACTGCCACATCGCTGAAATGTTAAATAATATTACGAAATTGTGCAGCGTAAATGACAATGCTACTATTCTTGTATAGCGCCGGACAAATAGAAGTGACGTTAAAAAGTAAGGCCGGAACATATATATAGTTGCATTTTGTGGTAACTATTATATATTACAGTATAGCAATGACAAATCGTAAGCCCAATGATGAGGTATCAGCATTTATCGTTTGAGATTATGCGTAATATGTTGTCTTATTAAATAATTCAATCACGAGATCGTGAGTAAAATTGTAGCAACTTACTAGTATGAACATGTAAATATCTACTTATCTTCATTCTTCCAACAAGATTTATATATTTCCCTAAAAAATCTATGTAAGTTTGCGGGCTTAGCTCTTATTCGCGCAAGTATTCAATTATAGTTAATAAATTGACGAATTAATCTGTAGCACTTTATTGATCGAATTATTAATGCACGGTATGTACAAGGATTTGGTTCGAGCAGTGCCCAATGTATTTTTGTCTCATAATAAATTGCAAATACTTATACTTTGTATCGTAAACACAGGAGAAGAAAAAAAAAGTAGTTAAGTTGTCACATTTCTAAAACAGAAGTTTTTTAAGCCGTTTGCTTTTATTATCGCCTCAGTGCTATTCCGACTTTACTTCTATAAAATGTAAACGTCTGCCATTGACCACCTGTATTTGTTTCTACACCTAAATAACCGAAATTTCAATCACTATGTGGGTGATATTCCCTTGACTATTGTGTAATTAATATGAATTGGTTTATGATAGTTGTAATTCACGATTCATTGTTGATTTTAACGAAAATGTTGCGGAATTAACAAGTTTATCCTTATGTGGTAGAAAATGCCGAAGGCTTAGTTGATTTGCAATTAAATGCTTTGGTTAATAGCACTACCTCAACACAGCTACGTGATTAGTTGAAATTAACTAAAACGCTTAGTTGGCATACACTTCATGTTCAAGATTGGTTATTTTTGAATGATTTTATACAAAATATACAATGTACGATTATATTTCTTACATTCGAAAATAATTTGATCAAACAAAAAAAACAAAAATAAGTATGGACTTCGACCGGGGTTAGATTTTCCACTTCACATTCACGGATTCAGCGCAATTTTCCGTGTGGACTGTATTCGGTTGTGTCTACAGACTTTCCTTTGTCAGATTTCTACCGCCGACTTATAAAATAAGTCACAGTGAATACAACGCAATATTGAGAAATGCGAGACGCAACTCCTGGAGACTATTCAATGAACAGGTGGATATCGTCAACGACATGTCGAAGATGAAAAAATTCCTCTCTAAGTCCCACGTCTGTGCAGAAACGGAACAAACGTTATGGCACCTGATAAGTACATACACACTTTCCAAATGGGAACGCGGAACGCACAGGGGAACGACAAAAATGTGAAAATGTAGTACGTCGGACACCAATCATAACGGAACAAATTGTCAAAACTATAAAGATCTCCCATATAAAACGGCGGAACCAGATGGGATTTTTCCGGATATCCTATAACATGAGGTAGATATCCTATAACATGAGGTAGACCAAATAACAACCCATTTGGTGGGAATCTTCCCCACATGCTAAAAATTCGCTTAAACACCAAAGAATTTGTTGTAGTATTTATACCCAAACCTGGAAATGCAAGTTATGCAACATCAAAGGCTTACAGACCAATAAGCCTTACCTCGTTTCTACTCAAAACTGGAGAGAATAGTGGACAACGTGGTGAAAAGTGGACCATATGCCGAAGTACAAGCAACACGTATATGTCAAAGGTCGATAAGTTGAAACCGTACTTCATGAGGTAACCCACTACATAGAGGAGTCTTAATAACAAATTGTATCCACTCTCAGTATGCATAGATATTGAGGGAGCGTTCAGCAATGTCCAGACCAAAGCGCTCATCCAGTCCTTAGACCAGTTTATGGTGGACCGGACATTAAAAGACTTGATCAATCACATGCTAAGGAATATATCGATAAACTGCGGTTCCTATGACATAAATGTTAGGGACTGTACAACGTGGAACACCAAAAGGGGGATTATATCACAATACACAGTCTCCTAAGTTAGCTTACCGACGTTGTAATACTTCGTAAGAGAAAGGATCATAATAAGCTCTCCAGAGAGGTTGAAAGGGCACTGAATATAGCGTATAAATGGACACTGCCAAGTGGCTTACATGTGAACCCGGACAAAACGGAAATATGTTTATTCACAAGGAAAACGAAAATCTCACAGTTTGAGGAGCCACGATTCCTAGAAAAGACGATTGAAATATCCAATAAGGTTAAATACTTCGGGTAATCTTAGGTCGGAAAATGATTGGAAGTACCACATAGAGGGCAGGACCAATAAGGTATACATATGTTGGTCGCTATGCAGAAGGGCTATAGGATCCAAATAGGGCCTCGATCCGGAAATAACACACTGGCTCTACAGAAGCGGAATTAGGTCAATTCTAATATATGCTTCTGTAGTATGGTGGACGGCAGTTGAGAAGAAGTGCAATATCGCGATACTGCAAAAGCGGTGCAATGAGGACAACCTCTGCAAGGGCCATGGGGACTATTTGATGTATCCAGCCAATCCAGATTAAGTTCAAATACGAGGCCGCCCTTACGGCAAAATGTCTACAGGCAATAGGTGAATGGATCAACAGGGATCTTAATTCGAAACACCAACCGTATAATGGAGGCTTTGGCGGGTTACACGCAAGATGCGAGTGAATCCGACCGAATACCCGAATTAAGGGTTAAGGCGAATTGTGTGGCAGGATGGGACATTGGCACAAACACCAATTGGGTCCCGCTGTTAACGGATGGCTCAAAGCAAGGGGAAAGAACGTGTCTTGGATTTTTTATTGAAAATCCGGCAACCGAAACCACCTAAGCCCCCGGATCACAATGCGAATTTTCAAACGTCTCGGAGATAATACACACCCAGGCTCTCTCTTCCATTTCGTTTAGACGCTATAGACTTTGTTCACCGTCATCTGAAGCGTGTCTGGTTCTGTTTGGACTCTAATACTTTTTGTTTTATTTCCACAAAAAGCAAAGAGTATGCAAAGACACAGACACATGCACATAAATACATTTTTATGTTCGTACATACGCTACACAAGTTCACACAATTTTCGTTGCTCTCTTGCCGTCTCATTTTTATATACGTATAACCATGTCATTATTCACTTTTTTCTGAGAGTGCTCCGCACCCACACAAGCCAACTATTCGCTGCCATAAACTAATACTTATAGTAGACTTAATAGTTCTCTCACCAAATTTATGACATTTAGCCTGGTGTGATATTTACGTTCGAATTAGCAACCTGAGTGGTAATGCGATCACTGATACGTCTCAGGATTATTAGGTGACCCTGTCACTGAAGCACTTCGAAGTAGTGGACATATTCTTCTGTCCTTTGAAGGCGGATGAGCCAACACCCCTGGCCAACGGCGGATCAAAATTGAAGAAAACAAAATCCAGTTTCGACACACTGCATTCTGGTCAGCGTCTGATCCATAATGGGCGGCTGAAACATAATCATCCTGGCAGTAGGTAAAATGCAAACCACGGTGGGCTGGGTTTGCCTCCCGCCACCGTTATATTGGCAATGAAAATACACAGAAAAGATAATGAACAAAGAAACCCCCCAACTGTTGACGACCCTCGCAAACGTTATAAGGACCATGATTTAAGGATATGTACCTGGAATGTTCGAACGTTATACTGGACTGGTGCCACTTTCCAACTGGAGGATGTCCTCGGACATCACAGCGATCCAGGAAATGCGATGGACAGGATATGGTTGCACCAGAAAGAAAAACTTCGATATTTACTACAGCTGCCATGAGCGTAAGCACGAATTTGGGTGCGGATTTATAGTAGGCAAGAGACTGCGACACCTAGTTTCAAGGTTCAACCCAGTGAGTGACCGCATATCCATAATTCGCATCAAAGCGAAATATTTCAACATCTCGTTAATTTGCGTGCACGCACCGACAGAGGATAAAGATAATGAGGTCAAAGAAACATTTTATGAGCGCCTGGAGGAAGTATATGACCGCTGCCCTGACCACGACATTAAGATTATTCTAAGCGATTTTAATGCCAAATTAGGAAAGGAAAGTGTCTTTCGACCAACCATCAGCAATCACAGTCTACAGGATACCACCTCCGATAATGGAATAAGACTGATAGACTTCGCCGCTGCAAAGAACATGGTAGTTAGTAGCACACGATTCCAGCATAAGGACATTCATAAGGCGACCTGGATATCTCCTGATCAACGGACGAATAACCAGATTGATCACTTGGTAATAGATGGCAGGCACTCTTCTAGTGTAATGGATGTACGTGTGATTCGAGGTGCCAATATCGACTCGGATCATTACCTGGTGGCTGCGAAAGTTCGCACGAGATTGAGCAGGGCGAAAAACGTACGGAGCCGAACACAGGAAAAGCTGGATATTGACAAGCTGCAAATACCGGAGATATCAATGTCCTATCTCTCTCCTGCTGGAGCAGAATAGCCCCCTCCCGAAGACCCAGATGCGCAGTGGAAGCACATCTCCCATTCTTTGGAAATCGCTGCAATGACTGAACTTGGCTATCAAAAACCGCAGAAGGATAAGCCATGGTACGACAAAGAATGTCGCATTGCAACTTATGGAAAAGACGCTGCACGTATGGCAACGAAACAGTCAGTTACAACGCGTGCTGCGAGTGAGCGGTACAAGAAGCTGAGAAGGGAGGAAAACCAACTATTTAGGCGAAAAAAAATGGCAGTGGGAGCAGAGAGAGAGTGAAAGAACCGAAATGTGCAGAATGAATGGTGAATCGCGAAAGTTTTTCCAGAGGGTAAGAAGATCGACCAACGTGCCTAATAATGAGCTGCCGTCCTGCAAGGACGAGAATGGGAATCTGGTGACTGAGAAGCAGTGTGTGCTCAAAATGTGGAGAGACCACTTTTCAGCACTACTCCAATCAGATTCTTCCACTGAAGATCAGGAGGTAATGATAGTGGAAGATAGTATAGATTGTACCCTCCCCAACCAAGACGAGATTAGAACGGCGATCTCCTGCCTGAAGAATAATAACGCCGCTGGTGCGGATGGCCTACCCGCTGAACTTTTTAAGGCATGTTGCGAAGGACTGATAGCCCACATGCATCAACTGATATGCGGTATATGGCTGGGGGAATCTATGCCCGACGACTGGAGTCTCAGTGTATTATGTCCTGTATTCAAAAAGGGTGATCCGTGTGTCTGTTCCAACTATCGCGGTATCAGTCTTTTATCCATCGCGTATAAGGTCTTGTCGAGCGTATTATGTGAAAGACTAAAGCCAATTATTGAAAAATTGATTGGACCTTATCAGTGTGGTTTTAGACCAGGCAAGTCCACAACTGACCAAATATTCACGCTACGCCAAATCCTGGAAAAGCAAATCGATACATACCACCTTTTTGTCGATTACAAAGCTGCTTTCGATAGCTCCGTACGGGGAAAACTGTACGAAGCTATGTCCGAACTTGGTATTCCGGGCAAACTGATCCGCCTCTGTAGAATGACGCTGACCAACACCAAATCAGCAGTGATAGTGGGGAAAGACCTCACTGAACCATTCTGTACCAAGCGAGGACTTAGACAAGGCGACACACTTTCGTGCAATCTCTTCAACATCTTAATGGAGATAATAATGAGAAAGGCTGCAGTAAATACGAACAAGACCATTAACACGAAAAGCCATATGTTGCTGGCGTATGCTGACGACATAGACATCATTGGGCGAAATTTGCGAGAGGTTACTGCAGTATTTTCAAGAATCGAAAAGGAATCAGCGAAGGTGGGTCTTGCTGTTAATGAGGGCAAGACAAAATTGATGGTGTCAACGACTAGAGAAACCTCTCGACTTGGTCCGCACTTGAACGTTGACAACCGATTTAATTTTGAAGTGGTAGATGAATTTGTCTACCTTGGATCCGCCGTGAACAAGGACAGCCTAGAGATAGATAGGAGAATTGTGCTTGCAAATAGATGTTATTTTGGGCTTAGCAAGCAGTTTAGGAACAAAGCCCTCTCTCGACGGACAAAAGTCCAGCTATATCAGACTCTCATTTTATTGTTGTTAACACATCAAAAATGGCTGAAGAAATGGCAATTATTTACAAAAAGAGCTAAAAAGGTCCTAGCTCTTTTTTCTAAAAAAAAAACGGAGCAGTAACAAAAAATAAGATCCATAGATGTCCTAAAAATGTCCTGGTTCACATATGGGAGTTTTAATTTATTTTTTTCCAAGTATAAGTTCTAAATTGTTCTTGTTATAAATATTTTATTATGTAGTAGCTCAATTGTTGTAGCACATTTAACCATAAATGGCATTACTGCTTGGTTATTGAATGAATAAATTAAATTAAAAGGGCTAAACTGGCAACACTGGTAAGTAGTTTCAAACAAAAACGCAAAAACGGCCAAGGCTGATCTAGTAGAAGTTGACGCATTCGAACTTCCGTATACCGTTAATTCCGTAATTTCTAATTCCGTTAATTTAGAAGAAAACAATTGTTTGGGACCGAAATTTTGACATTCCGGCTACTTTAACAAACATAGTAACTGCATATGCGTAAAAGCAAAAATTTAATGCATGAAATACCAGAAATAGTTAGACCAATTCAAAAATGTTCATGTAGAGATAAATGACACAATTCTGCTTTCGTGAAATCAGGTGTGTACCTGTAATAAATATATGGACGATTATTAACTAACTTAAAATTAGTCGTTTTGGAAAGTACTGTGCCTTCAATAGCAAGATGTGACTTGTAAAATGGTTTAAGTCCGATGGAAGCTCTTTCTGACTATTATTAACTAACTTAAATTAACTAACTTAAAATTAGTCGTTTTGGAAAGTACTGTGCCTTCAATAGCAAGATGTGACTTGTAAAATGGTTTAAGTCCGATGGAAGCTCTTTCTGAAGCTACAGATATAAACCCCAAGGAAAATCTCCCTGTTCATTAAGAAAGAAATGTCCGGTAAAGAGAATTTTGAAGTTGATACGATTTGTTCATTGTTCTCTAGGATAAGTGGAACGGATTCCAAAAGAAATTATTCAAAACTTGGGTAATTCTATTCCAAGATCTAATAAAATTGTTAAAAACAATGAACCTGGAACAAAATAATAAATTAATCATCTCTAGTTTAGTTTTTGTGGTAAAAATTCTTAAAATATTTCAAGTTCCTTTTTTGTATGAAATTACGCGCTATAACAAATTAAAACAATAATAATACTCGTACTTCTTTTTAAGTTGAAGAATGAAGGTAGAAAGAGCAGCTGTTTAAAGGCGATATAAGCACCCCTTCCTAACTGTATGTATTTGGGACTCCGAATAAGAAGAAATACTAAAAAGCCAATTTTAGCATAATGGTTTTGCAAATGGCACCATTTTTAAGGGTATTTTTCATAATTTTTAGGCGGTCTCTGGCAATACTAACACGAACATCATAACATTTTAGAGTGCAAATAGAACCAGACACGCTTCATACGACGACGGAAAAACTCTCTAGCGTCTAAACGAAATGAGAGAGAGACCGTCTGACGACTTCGTTTGATTTTTTTCTCCCTGCGTCATATTATATGTTTGCGTCTCTTCTTGAATTTGTTTGGAAATTTGGAAAAATAATATTATAGTTGTGCAGGAATTAAATTATTTTTACTGGTTCTAAAAATGTTGTATTCGCTTTTATTTTATTGTTTAAAAATAAATCATTTTGAAACCATTTCTTTAATTTCCCTTTGTACCCACATGTATCACAATAGTATGTTGGTAGCTCTTATGATTTTCATGAAAATGTGGCAACTTCATTCTCTCAATTGAGAGATTTCGTGAGAGCGCCGCCAAGAAATTAGAAAGATTCTATGCTATTTTTCCCTGCCATAAGAAACCTCTCGCCGTTTGTAGCGGGTTTGATTATGTTTAGACTCTTAAGCGAATGAGAGTAACAGACTGTTTCTCTATCTCGAACGAATAGCTAAGCGAACGATTCGACTCAAATTGGGTTTCTCTAAGTCGACATTTTTGTTCGCACATTCGAAATAGAGAAACCAAAATTTGCACTAAAAAATGTATGTTTTCATTCGACTTGAAACGACAAGATTGCGAAACCCAAACCAACTTTCTTTCGTATAGAACACGAACGAAAACTTTCGTTCGAGATAGATAAACAGGCTGTAACAAATTTAATTTAGTAGCTCATCAGCTTTCATCGAAGTGTTGTCATGACACATTGTTTTCGAAAGTTGATACATTGACATGCTTTCAGAATACAACTAAAGTAATATTTTTGGTTTTTGTTTTACCCAGATACATATATTGTAAGGTTAACTTTTAACATTATTTTTGTATAAATATTTGGATCACAGATTGGGAATAAGTTTTTTTTTAGTTTCTTTGAATTTGAATGAAGCTGAAAAATTCTGGATACAGTTTCAAACGCAATTACTTAATTAAATTATAAGTTATTTATACTTTATAATCCTCATAAAATGTAAATACATTGTGCAGTGAAGGTCCACAGAATACCCGTACTAATATCTGTCAGTGCAAAGACACAACTGCATTCACATTTGTTGCATGTTCTCTTTGTACCGACCACTGGTTTAAACTTTTCATTACTAACAACCGTTTGTTGTAGAGTAAATATTTGTTCCACAAAATCTACTCTTTTCAATTAAAATTTATCTGCATAAGTAAACTTATTAAATAATATAATTATGTAATACTTACTACTTTGCTTAAATCTATCTTCATGATCCTTATTTAGAATAGTGATCCTTAGCGTTATAGCTAATCTCATTATATTTTTCTTGCTCTTTTCAGCTCACACATCTTGCAAAAAGTATGCATTTACTTTACCTATAAAGTACGATATACAAATAGTTCAACAGAGATTCCAGAATTCCCTATTGCTCCCGAAATTGCTTTGGAACTATTAATGGCTGCAAACTTTTTAGATTGTTAGAATACCCAATATTTGTTTTCTTTTTTAATATAAATTCAACTCATTATAATTATGACAAAACGATTTGTTCTTTACTCTAAAAATCCTTGCTAATAATTGAATATGAACTGCAAAATGGAGTTAAGAGTAATTTGTTATTATTCTTGCTTTTTTATGTGTAAAGAGTAATTAATGATTTTAAGTTGTTCAGTTTTACTGTTTTTTCCAATCATGCTTCAAAGAATTTTTATAAAATCCTTAATATCAGAAGCCGGAATGTTAATATATATAGTACGATACAGACATAAATATTTAGAAACAAAACAAAAAACAATAATATTTTAAAGGCAGATGATATTTCATTTATAAGAAGATTAATTCGTTGTATAGATATTTATTTTATTTAAACAGTTTTATAACCAGAATAAATACTATTGCGGTATAATTAAAATTTTCAAAATATGAACTATTTTGTTTTTCGAGAAATACATATGTATATGTTTAATTTTCGATTTTATTTACTGATATACTTGTACACCATTATAGACAGCTCTTACAAAGAAACATTGTTTCCCTTTTCATTCCTCGATTAACTTGAAGAGAACTTTCCTCATTCAGAGACCTGAATGCTTTCTAAGTTTATTCCATAGTTATGGAAAATAAAAAATCAACTTCGAAATTAAGCTTTTTTACACTCATGTATCCGACGAGTCAACCAAGGAAATAAATCTTAGTCGAAATTACGAATTTTGATTTGAGCTAAGTTCATACGTTATTAGTAATCCTAACCATTAAAACGTCACTTGACACTGGCCTATGTACCAATCATGCATTCTTCTTTTTCTCCTTGCAGACGTTCGCCACAGTATAGATGGAATAGTTCTATTATCATATGTTAAAATAGTCTTCCTTATCGTATTGTGACGAATTGTCTTTTTAGTGTTGATTTTTGTTATAGTCAATGAAACGAGATTCTTTATAAATTTCGATAATGGCAAACAATTCACAATTACATCCGTTAAAGTTTATATTATTTGATCTTTAAGTTATGTTCTTTAATAATTGTTCGGTTCAAGATCAATAACTATATAAAAAAGTAAATTTTAATAGAAAATATTAAAAAGAAATATGTGAAATTGATTATTATGGTGGATGGTTTGGAATATGGCTATTTCAATGCCCACCAAGGCAAATCGTCACTGAAATAAAAACGATTACTCGTAGGGGTGCATCATTTTCGTTTGTTAGTTTACTCTGCTATAATGATAAGCTTCGTGCACCCTACGATTGTATTGTTGCTGCAAGCAACAAAGCATGTTGTACAGGTTTCTTTGAAAATTCGTCGCTGCGTTGCTCTGCGAACTCTATTTTGTTGCCGCATCGAATATATCAATTGTGCATTTTGGGGAACAACGATTGTTTAAAAGAGTAATTGATAAGTTTTTGAGATTTAAACTCTTGTTATTTTGGCACCTGATGCTTTTTGCATTTGTTTGCTATTGTAGTTTTTCCAACATTCAAAGATAACAAAACGAATGCTTTAGTGCGACGTATTTTGTTGTTAAGCGACGAAACTGTAAACTAAAGATTTACCGCGACGCGCTAGAGTGAGATGGTTAATATACATACGTGAGAGTACATATGGGTATGACAACCGATTTAATTTTGAAGTGGTAGATGAATTTGTCTACCTTTGATACGCCGTGAACAAGGACAACAACGGCGCCAAAGATAATGCTACCAATGGCTCAAGCTTTTGATACCATGTAATATTTGCAAACGAGTCAAAAAGCTTGTTTTTTTAATTCCTGCTAAACTAATTATTCGACGACTTTGTATGGGGTGCCGCTTAAAATCGCTTAGCTCCCCATACAAAGTGGTCGAAAAGTTAGTTTAGCAAGGAATAAAAAAACAGGCTCAACGTTTAACATCTTCCGCTCAGATGGTCAAATATATGGGTGGTGTAAGCCAAATACAGAACTACAAAACAAAAACTTAAATTTGGAGATTGTTGAGAGTATAAGACAGGAAATTCGTTTTATCAGGACAGCGACCAGAAACATAAGTCAGGAATTGTTCAATCATTACTAATTTGGAATTGCCCCCACTTTATGCAGCCGCCACAACAATCACCTGAAATCAATGGCATTGAGAACTTATGGGTAATTTTGATTCAAAACGTCCACCAGCACCAGATTTCCAACAAAAACTAGCTTCGAGCTGCGGTAAAGGAGGACTCTTTTAGTGTATATGTAATACTCCCTAAACTTCCTGAAAGTTAGTGGAATCGATGCAAAAGAGATTTAAAGTAGTTATCAAAAGATCAAAAAGGAGGCCATACCAAATTTTAAAATTAAACAAAAAATATTAGATTTTTTACTTTAATCGTTGTTTATGTCAGCTGTATGAAATGAGCTGTGACTATTTATGTTCCAATATTTTTAGTAATCCTTTGAGAATGAATAAAGTTAAATTTTTTTAAGTTTCGAAAATATGCTACAAACCCAATGTAAAATTTTGTTATATTTCGTTGCGTTTGGGTATTGTAACCACTATAACTTCTGAGTTGGTTCTGGTTGAAATAAGCTGTGAACCACTGTAGTTATATTTTGCCAATAATACAAACACTGAAATAATTCAAAACTATTTTCGAATCTCTTCTCAATACATCATTCTAGGCAGAAAAAGGCCCATTTTGTAATAAAAGTTCATTCTTTAGTTACTTTTATCCAGAGCTCTCAAAATATGCTCAACCAAATTTATTTGCGCGGTCTGGTCACTCAAAAGACCGAAAAAATGAGACGGAATCGCTCAGTGTCTGAACAGAAACCCTCTTTTTCGTTTCGTTCGTGTTCTCGCTCACGAGTTTCGGGTTGAGCGCAACACACGAATCGGTCTCTTAGTCTGGTTCTAGACGTGCAATTGTAATTGCTGCAATTCTTCATGATTCTCTTTTGGAATTGCAATTTGCTTTTACACGCACGCAATTCAGACTGTGCATTTCTGGTTTTTATTATTGCTGCTTCTGACATTCGTATAAATCTGAGACATAAGCAGACTATTCCCGTGAAATTTTTACGAATGAGTAAATGAAAAGAAATGTCAAATTATTCTGCAGCCGCCATTACTAAAAAATTACGAATGAGAAGAACTGAAAGAATTGCAGAGTTCATGCAAGTTTTTTCCTCATTCCATTCTTCTTACCTCTCTCTCCTACAAACTCATAAATTGCAGCAATTATAATTGCACGTCTAGAAACAGACTTACTAACCGGTGGATATGAACAGAACCGTTCGTCGCTCAGCTACTGAGAGTCAGGGTCGTCAGTTTTTTTTAAGGCGAAAATCCCCCAAAAAACGCTAAAATCCCCGAAAAAATCCCCCATAGTTCGAGAAAGTTTTAAATTTAAAATTTATTTGGAATTCAGTTTAACAAAAAAAAAAAAACAAAACGAGAACATAAATATTGAAGAATTTAAACATATCCCACCCTAAATACAAAAGTGTCACAACCATAGAGTAAATTTATAGTAGAGCCGCCATTTGTCTCATCTGACGTTTCCTTTCACACTCTTCGTGATGCGGTCGGTGTGATAGAGAGATGTTTGACGAAAAGTGATATACACCAGGTGGAATTACAATAACTCCTTGCTTTAATTTTTCATGCCATTTTGGTGAAAAACTGAAATTTAAATGTGTTTTAAACTTTTTTATTGACTGTTATTGTCAGCATACATTTGTGTTGTATTTAACACATTAATTTTAACACACAAAACGAAATGCCGTTGTTGTTATTTTGTTCGTTGTTTTGAACCATTGCCTCAATCTGGTATTAGTAAAGCAATTCTTTTCAACATCAAACGTATACATCACACGAGGACAAATGTCAGAAATTTGGTGAGTTAAAGATTTTCTCTACCCATATTTACTCTATGGTCACAACTCAAAATGGACAAATTTTCAGTAGAGGCAAAAAACTGAGGTGGAAAGTTAAAAAAATATATGAAATGTCCCAAACATAGACATATTAATACTGGATTTGTTTGGCGAAAGGGAAGAGAAACTGACCCCAGATTTTCACAGCAGATAGAAATTGTCCTCGGTGATTGTTTTTAAGCAAAAAATTAAAATCTCTAAATTTTGAGCTGTGACGCTTTTGTATTTAGGGTGCGATATATAAATTATTATATTATTATTAAAATATTAATATTATATTATTATTAAATTATTATTTTAATAATAATTAGTAATAACAAAAGGATTATGAAAAATGTGATCTGGCTTTAATTTATGTACCCATTGGTTAAAATTTATTAAGGCTTAGGCCCAGTTTTTGACTGGTTATTTAAATTGGTAATCAGTTGATTTTGGTTTATGTTTCTGGTTTATGATCTGACTTTAAATGCGAACAGAGTTTTACAGTGATTTGTCAAATAACTACTCAATATATAAGGCCTTATGTTTTTGACCATATGACATTTTAAATATGATTTTGACAGAAAACAAAAACAAGACAAACTCAAAGATTCTTTAATTGTTAATGTGAACAATTACAATCACCATCCTAGTTGAAATTACAGTAAAAACGTATCATTTAACTCGTAGTGTAGTTAGAACTTTATTTCTGCTCAAATATTCTCGTCCATCAGAGCAGCTAATTCCAATAACTATGGATAGTTTTCGCACCACGTTTACTTTTAATGATGTCGTGCATCCGATCCCGTAAGATGATAAAAAGTGCGTACCGAAAAAGCTATAGCCGCTGTATACCAAAGCATTGAAGAAGACCCACACCAATCAATTCGGTACCGTTCTTAGCAAATGGGGATATGTCCATCCACTTTATGGAAGATTTTACGAAAGGATCTGGGTTTACGAGCTTTTAAGATTCAACTTGTACAAGAATTAAAACCAAACTACCATCTTTCGGTCAAGGGCTTAAGTACTAGTTGATATTGATTTTCCATACAACATTTTGTACAGCGATGAACCTGACTTTTGGTTGAATGGATACGTAAATAAGCAAAATTGTCGCATTTGTAGTGAAGATAATCCACAACCTTTTGTCCAAACAACATTACATCTACAGAAATTACTGTTTGTTGGTGCGCTTTATTGGCCGCCGGAGTCATTGGTCCTTATGTTTTCAAAAACGATAATGGGCAGAATGTTACTGTAAACGGTGAACGGTATAGAGAAATGATTACAAGTTTTTTCGTTCCTCAATTAAAAATTGGAGTTCCAGATTGCGCGGGCCACATGACCCGAATCATATTTAAACATTAATGGCATAAAATTATCTATCCAATAAAGGCAGTTTAATTGATATTAAAAATATTTTTCTTTGCTTAATTTTAATTTAAAGTTCTGTAAAGCATGAAACACATAGACGACAGGCTACATGAACACACGACTACAAATGCCGCTGACTGCAAATGTAGACGTGTGGCAGCTACTGAATTATTTTCAAGACGGCAAATGCAAAGTAATCTGTAATGTTGACGTTTGTGTTATTGTGTTATTTGTGTTAGAAGAAAATAAAATGTCTGGAGAATATTTAATAAATATTATTACAAACATAACAAAAATTGTGAAAACAGTTGATTATTCTGTCAGTGGTGCCACTTCAGGCATTGACAGCTCTAACCTGTTGATTGTCGCCCACACAAATAGAAATTAGTCTAATTCAACTACAGCTACATAAGTAGCATAGACAACAACCTGCAGTCGTGTCGCCTTGCCGTCGTTAAAATATTCACTTGCATATAAACGCATGTATTTTATTTTTGACAGGTTGTGGTCGGTAGCCTGTCGTCGTCTATGTGATTCATGCTTTAGTCTACGATCAAAACTTTCAAACAATGGGCCTGTTTTTTTATTCCCTGCTAAGGTAATTTTTAAACCCTTTTTTTATGGGG